>OZ038514.1:70315484-70330484 GCA_964036315.1 Acanthosepion esculentum
AAGAAGCAAAACAAATTAACAAATTTGAACAGAATTTAATTTAGTTTCTTCAAAGACATAAAGAAAACTATTTTTATTATAAAATGAATTAAAAATTTTTTTTTTTCATAAATTCAATGTCATTACTTAATTTGATATTTATTTTTGATATCACTAAAAAAAATATTGTTAGTATGAGTGAAAACATAACGTCAACGAAATTAAAGTTTAATTTTCTCAAGTTTTTAACCATGATAAAAAATTAGCATAAGTCAACATTTTTCTATTAAAAGTTTAAGTTTGAATAATAAATTTGAATAAAATTTTAATAGAGATAGGTTCATTAACATTTCTCTATTAAAACTTTATCCAACATTTCCATTAAAAGTAAAAAAAAAACAAAACAAACAAATTTCTTCGCGCTTTTGTTTCCGAGGTTAAAGAATAAATGATTATTTTTACTACATTAGTTCCAATTTGGTGAACTGTAAGTATTTTTTTACTTATTAGAATTAAAGAAAAAAATAACAATAATAACTTTCAACTTCAAATTGAATTTTTTAATTTCTAGTTTAATGGCACTATGCAACTATTACTATTTTTTGTTTGATTAAAAACAGTTTTATTGTTGATAATTAAACGATTAAATATTGTGCAAAACTGCAAACCTGACAGTATTCTTCAAGCAAACCCATATCCCCACACCATTTTTTTTTTTTTTTTAAATTAAGAAGTGGATTCTCAAGCTGAAGGCAACTATCTAAAATTTTTGGTTTTAATTAATTGTGTGTATTTGGGCAGGGTGCATGGATAAAAGCTGTAATTAAGAGTATAATTAATTTAGCTTGAAAATTTACTCCTAAATTGAAGTAGTAAGAGAAATATTTTTTAAAGATGTTTAATCTACCATTTCAGATACTACTTAATTCCTCACCATGCCCCAGAAGTGCAAAACAAATTACAGAAGCCAGCAAGACAAAAGTAAAACTGTGTGGTGAGATTAATAAAATACCAGTTTATCGTTTTCCAAAAAACAAAGACGAGAGAGAGCAATGGATAAAATCAGTTCCAAATGCCAATCTAAATGTTACTAACAATACTGTTATTTGTCAACAACATTGGCCTTCAAACTTTGATACCATAAAATTTAATGGAAAAATATGTCCAAAAAATCCACCATCTGTATGGCCAGGTGTGCCAAGTAGGCAAATACCAACACCCTCAGCTGTTCAAAGGAATATAAAAAAACCTCCAGTACTGTTAGAAATCAAATTGCTGATGAACTTAATGCTTTTTTAGAATTAGATAAAATTAATTATACAAATTTGAAAGAACGTCTGCTTAACAACAAAAAAGACTTTATATGTCCAGTTGTAGCATTTTTGGATGAAAATATTTTAACTGTTCAATCATCAAAATCTATTGATGTTATTCCTCTCTTTATGTTGAAAATTTATAACAATTTGCGCTTTGAAACATTTCATTATGGAGTTAAGTGTTATATTAGCAGCCTGTCCAAAAATCATATAAATACAGTTGATACTTGGTCAAAACTGGAAGAAATCATCCAATGTTTAAATTCTATGGCTTTTGATCACAAGAAAAATATCCTCAGTCAACAATTTTTAGCAATGGCTCCCAAAATGGTTGGAATAAAATACAGCTCAGATATAGTTGTGCATGCTTTTGGGTACTATGCAAGATCACGGACATTGTATAATGAATTAAGATATGATTTTCAATTACCCTCATTAGCAACATTAGGAAGGATGACATCAAAAGTTTCAAAACTTAAAGAAAAATCTTTTTTGTTATCTATATTTAATACTCTTAATACCAGTCAAAAAGGGTGCATAATTCTCCATGATGAAGTATATATCAAAAAGATGTTACTATATCATGGCAAACAACTATTTGGTAAATCAGTTGACAATACATCTGTACTTGCTCAAACAGTACTTGCTATAATGTTGATATGTCTCAATGGGGGTCCAAATTTTCTTACAAAATTGATTCCAATTTCAAAATTAACATCCGCCTTTTTATTTGAACAAATTGAGTTAACAGTCCAAGCCATCACATCTGTACCAGCTGATGTAAAGGCTATTATATGTGATGGCAACTGCGTAAATCAAGCTTTTTTTAAATTATATCCTACACTTCCTGAAAAACCTTGGTTAACTGAAGATAATAAATATTTGCTTTTTGATTATGTTCATCTGTTGAAAAATATTCGCAATTTGTGGCTGACAGAAGAAACAGGAGAACTAATCTTTTATGATAATGGAGTAAGTTGAGTTGCAAAATGGACACATCTTAAACAGTTATATCGTTTTGAATCTGAAAGACTAGTCAAACTTTCAGATTTAAATGAAATTTCCATTGCTCCAAAGCCAATAGAAAGACAACGGGTTTCTACTTGCCTCGGAGTGTTTTCGGAAAAAACATATAATGCACTTCTCACTCAGTCTGAAATAAGTGCAGGTAAGAATGATACTGCCCTCTTCATAAACAAGGTTTTGACATGGTGGAGAATTTTAAATGTTAAATCCCTTCAAATTGATAAATTACATAATGATCCTCTACAAGCTGAAATCAGATCTCCAAATGACAGCCGACTTGATTTTATCATTGAATTTGGTAAAATGGCTCTTAATATGGCTGGCAGTCAAGGTAATCGTAAAAAGCAATTATCCCAAAACACTGCTACTGCCATACATCATACTTGCAATGGAATTGTTAGTCTATGTCGACACCTTTTAGCTACAAGTCATAAATATGTACTACTTGGGAAATTTTCAACTGATCCATTAGAAAAAGAATTTGGTAAACTTCGCCAAGGATCAGGTGGCACCTATTTTATAAATGTTCAACAATGTATTGAAAAGCTGCATATTAAGCAGACATCTTTACTTTTAAATCAAAATGTAAATATTGATGAATTTTATGTTAATCCAGGTCACCAATGTACATCTTGTGATTATAAACTTTGTGAGGAAGGTTCAGAAATATTTGACAATCTGGAAAATTTAGAACCATCTCTTTCCAATGAAATAAAAATGGCTCTTGTGTACATAGCTGGATATATTACAAGAAATGATAATCAACCCAGTGAATGTGAAACCCATTTTTATTATGAAAAGTATGGAAAATATACCAAATTAATTGACCATGGAAAACTAAAAGTTCCTTCTTACCACACTAGTCAATGGTTATTTTTTTTGTTTCATCCTTTTCTATACAATAAAGGAAAAGGTTTGCTATAAATCATTAAGTAACATTTTTATGCTTATTTCTGAGTTTCATTTTTTCAACATGGAGAAAAAGCATGCTTCTATTTTTGCAAATATAGTTTTGAAAAATTTTTGCAAACATGGCACACCTAGATCAGAAAAAGAACCAGCTCTAAAAGTTTTGAAACTTTCCTAGAATGATTTTGTTTTCTTTGTCTATATTTCTGCGATGATTGATTGTTATGTACACACTTCGGCTGATGTCTTCCAGCCTTCTCGGGTTCTGTTTGTTAAACCCAGTAACTGTAATGTAAATTTAAACCAAAGTCTTTATTCACTCACAGGGAATAGATTGAATAAAGGATTCAGTGACACCTGTAAATAATATAAATTTCTGATTCAATATATCTTTTACCAGAAATCATAATTACCCCTTTGTGTTGTTTAATAATTATCAGTGTTCATAGCAAAAATACATATTTTCATTTATTTATCTTTCAACACATCCTATTATCCTCAGGTGTGAATAAAAATGTTATTCTAAGTATTTCATAAAGTGGTTGACTTCATTTCCTTCTAAAATTTCTGAAAATCCTACATTTTTCAATAGGCCTCCAGTCCTGGCTCTCAGTTGCGCCATGACTTGGCCTGGAGTATAGAACGCCATGCTACAAAAGGGAATGCCCACATACATAGAAGATAGCCATTATAAATAAGGTTGAATTTAATATATTTTACATATAAAATCCCCAGCTATGGGTTAAATAGTAAAAATACACAGTGACTGAAAACTTTGTTAGTTGTGCATTCAGCTGCATGCAGAGAAAGTGTTTTCTTTGTTTTTTATGCATGCAATATTTCTTAAACTCAAAAACATAACACAAATACTAACTGACAATCATTTCCATAATAATATAGTTAATAAACAAATTAAAATAGCCTTATGAAAAAAATAAAAACACAAAAAAAAAACAATGTACAAAAAAAAAAAATTCTCGACATGAAGAACAAATCATGAAAAAAAATTTATAATACGATACGGTATTTTCTTTATTTTTCCAAAGTACCTATAACCAGTATTTAGCCACAAATAAAAATTAATTTCTTTTCTTCCCCAGCTACAACCTTGTAAAAGTGTCCTGGGTATGACGTTAAACTGCATCCAACAGCAAGGCCTCTGATCAGGAGGTTTTGAGGAGCGTTCAACCACCTCTTAATTGCTGGTGTTCCCAGATCCACCCTGACCCGGGGTGGTAGCACCTGTTAGGGTCTCAGCTATGTGCAAATAGTAAACTCCAAGACTACATCCACGTCCATGGATATGGCGATAAACTACATCCGCGATCTAGGTATGATGACAAACTACGTCCAACAGAAAGGCCGTTTGTGAAAAAATAAGGTTGCTGGCTATACGTTTTTGAAAAAATAATATTACCAGCTATAAGTTTTCAAAAGAATAATGTTGGTAGCAATGCATTTTTGAAAAACTGCTATTACCAGCTATACATTTTGGTAAAACAAGCAATATATTTTTGAAAAAAAAAACCATATTACTAGCTAAACATTTTTTTGAAAAAAAAGAAAACCATTACCAGAAATAGATTTATTTTGAAGGAAGATTTTACCAGAAATGGATTGAGAAAATTATTACCAACAATAAAAAGTTTATCTGCATTAAATGACCCATTGAGGTTGATATGCCGTAAAAAGGAAAAAAACACAAACATTGTAAATAAAATAAGGAAACAGCAAGATTATTTTTCCTACAGGATTTACTTTTTATTTCATCTTTTAAATAAACGTTGAGTTTATTGCAATTTTTCTTTTTCTTTAAACATTTTCGAACAAATTTATATGCTTTTTTTTTTTTTTTTTTTTTTTTTTTTTTAGATGAGAAAAATCAGTTTCAATATTTTTGGCATCTAATCCTAAATTGCAAAGATGCCCACGATGGAATTTCCATGGGTCCTGCTAGGAATGGATAGGCCACTATTTAAAACTATAAAGAATAGGATTTCTTTTTTTTCTCTCTTATTCAAATCTATGAATTCCTTTGTATTCTATTCCTAAATGGCAAAGATGCCCACAATAGAATTTCCATGGGTCATGCTAGTAATTGATAGGCCACTATTTAAAACTATAAAGAATAGGATTTCTTTTTTTTCTCTCTCTTATTCAAATCTATGAATTCCTTTGTATTCTATTCCTAAATGGCAAAGATGCCCACAATGGAATTTCCATGGGTCCTGCTAGGAATTGATAGGCCACTATTTAAAACTATAAAGAATAGGATTTCTTTTTTTTCTCTCTTATTCAAATCTATGAATTCCTTTGTATTCTATTCCTAAATGGCAAAGATGCCCACAATGGAATTTCCATGGGTCCTGCTAGGAATTGATAGGCCACTATTTAAAACTATAAAGAATAGGATTTCATTATTTTTCTCTATTATTCAAATCTATGAATTCCTTTGTATTCTATTCCTAAATGGCAAAGATGCCCACAATGGAATTTCCATGGGTCCTGCTAGGAATTGATAGGCCACTATTTAAAAGTATAAAGAATAGGATTTCTTTTTTTCCTCTCTTATTCAAATCTATTAATTCCTTTTGTATGCTATTCCTAAATTGCAAAGATGCCCACAATGGAATTTGCTGAGTCCTACTAGTAATCAAATTATTCTTTCTTAAATCAAGTGTTTAAACATGGACTTTTAAATTTGTGTAATAAAATATGGGTCCTTTTCAAGCTTTTGTCTTCCATTTGATAAATGTTGGATAACTTCAAAATCCTTCTTCCATCCCAGATTTTACAAGTTCAATGTTTGTCTAAATAATACAAAGTCCTGTTGAATAGATGCCCTGCTGAAAAATCAAACCCCGCCAAAAGGGTCTACTTGCTGTGGGTAAGACTGTAGGGAAAGCATGACCAGCAATTGTTTGGTCTTTTCAACCCTACCTGCCTGTCAGTCTTTCACGTGTTGTTTTTTAATATACAAAAAACACTTCTCTCTCTCTCCCTCTCATCTCTATCCTATCCCCCACTTTGTACTTCTATTTTCCTTTCACTTGGTTTCCTTTCTAGAATGAGGAAGAAAGGGATTGTCAGTGGTCAGGAATGAAAGCAAGCATTACTGATAGAATAGGGCTATTATATGTATAATGGAAATGCATTGCTAATGATTTTACTATAGGAATGCATTGAAAATGAGGAAGAAAGGGATTGTCAGTGGTCAGGAATGAAGACAAGCATTACTGATAGAATAGGGCTATTATATGTATAATGGAAATGCATTGCTAATGATTTTACTATAGGAATGCATATCCCTTTTCAATCACTAAAGTCTACTCTTCATCGTTGACCATATAAAGAACAGGCTGCTTCTGTGAGTATGCAAGTAACACAAATATGCCTGTGTAGGCGTCTACAACAGGGATTAGCTATCCACCATGGCAAACTGGCTTACTTAGAAATGAGCTGTTATTATTACAGACAGTGGAATGTGTTTTAATTAAAATTTCTTTGGCTTTTGTCAGTAGCCAAATATTTATGAATGCCAATTAACCGTGTGTAGAGCCGTCCATAAAATTAATTCAAGTCATATGAATATGTGCACGTGTGTTGTGGATGTGTGCAAAAATAAAACAAGTGCCTTCCATTCTTAGCCCAATTAAGATCGCCTAGATTGACTTTTAGTTGGCCAGACACGTATATAAACGACCAAAGTAACAGCTGTTACAATTTGCTGGTGATCTGTGATTTTCTCGTTTGTTTCTCCTAACGTCCATTTAAGCTAATTGTTCTGAGGTTTTTTTGGGGGTTTTTTTTCTGCTGTGGGGGTTAATATCTGTTGAGGCTATCCAGGGTTTCCCAATACTGCTGCTTTTTTTTTGTTGTTTAATCTGGGTGACCATAAGTTTGCATCTAAAATGGCAGAAGAACCCATTTTGCCTGAAAGCAGAGAATTTACAATACAGAAGAGAGCAACGGTGAGTAGTAAAAGGTGTGCGTGTCATTTATGTATGTATGTATGTATGCGTGTGCATGATTATTTTATGTATGTGTGTGCGTATACACATCTGATTATTTTATGTGTCTGTGTATACGTGTGCGATATTTTTTTTGTGTGTGTGTGTAATTCAGTATGATGTTGCTGAAGCAACCAAAAATTTTGTGATTCTTTCAAAAACCTTTCTCCTCTTGCATCTCAACTATATATAAGTATTTTCATCCAATTTATTTATATATACATATGTATTAAATGCAATGTCAATTGTTATCTTCTGTCATCTTAATTCCTGTTCTTTTATTATTCTCTCGCCTTAATAATGTTATTTTTTTTTCATATTTTCTCTCACTCAATAATCCATTGTGTCTTAGTGGCTTTATCGCCTTGCTTGGGATGAAATGATTAAAAAGACAAATATATATAATTTGAAAGATTACTTATCTGCCTTTTCTCTAATCTTCAGGGAGATTATTTTAAAAAATAGTTATCTTTTGGCAAAACAGCATTTATTGTTCAGTTATAGAATATGAAATTTTTTTTTTCCATGTATTTTGACTCCATTCCGCCATTTGGCTTTGTGTTTTTTCTTTTCTTTTTTTTTTTTTTTTTTTTTTTTATGTTATAAAATGACATTTTAAGGTGGTGCCACCACTACCAACTATGTACCTAAGAAATATATGAATACTGAAGGTTGAAACTTTTCAATTTTGTTTTGCTTCTTAGGAGTGGTTTTTTTTTTTTTTTCCCCAACATCAGTTTAAAAAAAAAACAGTAAAAAAAACAAAAAAAACGTTGCTCTTTTTTCTTTTTGTACATTTTCTATTGAAATACTCACTACTCATTAAAATTTTATCATTTCTCTCTCCAACCTTATTCCAAGAGTTGTTCAGATTATTGATCACATTCTTTTTGCTTAGATACCTTCTATCATTTTGAGAAGAGTCATTATCAATCCAAGAGTTGTTCAAACTATTGATCTCACTCTTTTTGTTTCAGATACCTTCTATCATTTTGAGAAGACTTATTAATAATCATTCAGGTGGACAATCTTAAAACAGTTAATTTGTTTTTTCCATTATTTATTCAACTTCCTCAATCTCCAGAATAATTCCAATTATACATCAAATGATGATTATTATTATTATTATTTCACTTAATTATTTTTATTTTTTATTTTTCAGAGAATGGCTCAGTTGATCTTTGTTGGATCAATCATTATTATGGTCTTTGTAAGTAAAGTATTTTTCTTTGTCGCATTTCAAGTCGGTTTATTTACAAGCAAATTTTTCAAAACTTGTACCGTAGCCTTTTTACCACTCGTACACATACAAAATCATTACCCCAAAATTTCAAAAAGAAAACTTTTTTCTAAGAAAAAAGAAAAAAAATTGATACGGCTTTTTGATTCCTAAAGTCGACCATCTGATTTTTTCCTTTACACTTGGACAATTTAAGGCATCTGCCAATGTCCAGTTTCATAGGACTATCTTTCAGTGTGCCAAAGCTGACCAGAATCATTTCAGATCTTACATTGCAGAAGCTCCTCTCTCGGAATTCTTCAAAGATAGAATCTCTAGAACAGCATCCATCATCTCTGAATGGATTCTTTCTTGGCATGGAAAATTTGGAAATCTTCATTTTTGTCAACAAGAAAAATGCTGTGTCAAACTGATGGTTTTTGCCACTATTATTTTAACTGCCTTAACTCTTCTCTAATATTTATTGTTTTAAAAGGTGACGATAGGAATTGTAATAAACAAAATATTAAACATTATTATTCAATGGATCCCAACTAAAGTTTCATAATAAATTGTGTTAAACTGCAGTGCTACACTATCTGTCTATATTTCTGAGATGAGGTATTATGTATATTATTTACATTATTCAGACTATTGTCCTCATCTTTGTCGCCATATTACGTTTCGGCTGCTGTACGCTCCGATCTTCTTCAGGTGGTTGGAATGTCGAACTGAACCCTTTATTTCACTCACTGGGGTAGACTATTCTAGTTCCTTGTGCTATGTTTAATGGATGTCAGTTATCAGTTATCTCCTGTGAGATCAGGTTGAAATCATAGACAAAGAACATCATTGGAAAATTCATAAACTTAAGGAATCAGCATATATGCTACCCAATAAAAATCTCCTGAGCCGACCAAGCATAGAAATGAATACAATATGGGAACCAGTAATAAAGAGTGCCAGAGAAAAGCGATAATAACAACAAAAACTGCAATATGAGCTCTGTTAAAAATGGTTGCTGAAGACATTAGGTTTATAATACCCAGAAATTCATACACAGATGTTCTCAAGGACACATGACACGGTGGATAAAGGTGTTAGTTACATCCAGTGACAAGACCCAAACAGTGTGAGTTTAATATATGAGTTGAGGCAGTGGAGAACTTTCAGAGGGAAAATAAACAGGAGATAACTGATAACTGACATCCATTAAACATGGCACGTGGAACTAGAGCAAAATAGTGAGCAAAATAAAGGGTTCAGTTCGACATTCCAACCACCTGCAAAAGGCCGGAGCGTAAAGCGGCCGAAACATAATAAATATGGCGATAAAGATGAGGACAATAGTCCGAATAATGTAAATAATGTGCAGTGCTACAGACTAAGTTTTGGGAGAGGGCTGTTACAATCGTACCCCCACTACCGAATCACTTGACAGAACAGCCTCTTTCTTTGGGTGGGGGTGGGGCTGTTACAATCTTACCCCCATCCCCCAATTAATCATGCTGAATTGACAGAACAGCTTCTTTGGGGCGTGCTTTTACCATCATATCCCCCCCCCCCAAATAAATAATGCCGGATCACCTGTTTGAGAGAACAGCTTCTATTTGGGGGGGGGGTCTGTTACCATCGTACCGCCACTCCCCAATTAATCATGCCGAATCACTTAATTGACAGAACAGCTTCTTCTTTTTTGGTGGGGGTGTCTGTTACCATCGTCGTCACCCACCCCCCAATTAATGATGCCGAATCACTTGACAGAACAGCTTCTTCTTGGGGGGGGGGGGCTGTTAAATGTTATTTAAACAGTGAACTGAATGCTAAATACAAATGACCCCACTTGTTACAAAATGTTTTGCATTCATAGTTTTAAAAAGTATGTTAACAACAAAAATAATTGATTTTTTTTTTTTTTTTTTTTTTTTTTTTTTAAGTTTTATTTTTTAATCATTTCACCCCAAGCAAGGCGGTAATTCCACTAGTATGCAAGGGGTTACAGAGAGTGATAGTGAGAGAAAAGACTGGGTAGGTGGGGGGGGATGAGAAAAGGACAAAAGCTGAATGGGGTTCAAGACGGCAAAGATGGCGATTGACGTTGCATTTAAATTTTTGAAAATTGTAGTTATCAGAGTAGTAAACACAAGGGAGTTCCACAGGTGGGAAGTGTGAGAAAAGAAAGTGTTGGAGTAGAAGTGGCCTTTACATTTAACTAATTCAACAGTAAAAGGGGTGAGACCTAGATGCTATCTACTAGCACACTTAAATTGATGTTGTTGGGGCAACGGAGGGAAAAAAGCTCATCAGAGGAGTTGCCATGAAAATATTTGTAGAAAAGACAGAATGGAAGCCACGTTGTGTGTTGGTGAGAAAGTGCCAAGTCAGGATCAATTACATTGCATCTCCTTCTTTGGATTTTGTCATGAACCTCGAGATGAATAGTAGGTGCATCAGACCAGATATGACAACTGCATTCAATGCATGGACAAATGGTAGATTAGTAAATGTGTAAGATGGACTCTGATGAGAAAAACCTTCTGGCATGACACAGTGAACCAACTGACCTTGCAGTAGATGCAGCTATTGATTTGATGTAATTGTTCTACTTTGTTGAAAATGTGAGGCCAACAAGGCACAGTATGTTACTCTCGAAGGAGCCTAGCACAGCCATGCTGATGGGGGGCAGGAAAATTTCTCTATGGTGGTTTAATGAGAGCAATTTTGTTTCCGATGCATTAAAATTTGCAAGGCATTTCCTGTCCCACTGATTGTAGATCCTTTTCAAGACCAGCAGTCAAGTTAACTTTGTCAACTCTGACAGATTTTCTGTTTAGGAAGGAGTAAATGCTAGTAACACCTGCATAAATCGCTACATGGTAACTGGTGACATTGATGGCGATCAGAAGCCAAGATGTAGGACCCAAGATAGAGCCTTGGGGAACACCCATGTTCTTGTGAAAGGATCTGGAAGCGAGCCAGTTCAAAACGACCTTCATTTCATGATTTGTTAAGAATGATTGGATTAAATCAAACAATCGTCCCTTAATACCTTAGCCCTGAAACTTGCATAGAAAACCAGCATGCCAAACACCTTGGAGATATCTAGAGCCACAGCTCGAGCTTCACCATTCTTATCAAGAGCTTGCTATATATATTCAGTGATGGCCATTAGCACACCAACAGTAGATCTGGCACAATGGCAGTCATATTGTTTGTCTAAGAGTAGCTCATGATAGGTAAGATGCTTAACCAATACATCATTGATTAAAGCCTCGGATATTTTGCTGAAAAGCAGTAGGAGGTTAATATGACGATAGATGGGTCAGAAGGTTCTTCAGGTTTCTCAAAAACAGATTACATAAGGGGGACTTTCAACAAGAAGGTAAGCAGGAAAAGGTGAGGCAATAGTTGTAGAGTTTCTGGAGCCAGCTTGGGAGCATATATTTTTAGGACGATGACGGGGAATCTAATTTAGAAATGTTGTCTGAGACCAATGACAGGGTTATGCGCATATCACTCTGTAGAGCTTCTATTCTGGTGGGGAAATCAAGCGTGGGTACTCTATTCTGGTGGTGAAATCAAGTGTGGGTACTCTAAATGAGTCGAGTGTTGAGTTGGAAGAGAATTTCTTGAGCAAAGCATTCAACCTTATCTGCCGTAGATATCAGGGCTTTGAATTGATTGAATAGTGGAGGGTTTGATGATTTTCTGTTGTTCAGCACACTCTTGCAGAGCCGCCAATAATCTCTAGAACCGAACTTGCAAGATGCTATACATTCTTTCATTCTATCAGCAAGGATCTGGAGATTCAAGAGAGATCTCCCTGGCCTGCGGGAGATGTCCATGGATATAAACTCCCAGGGCATTCATGTGGGCATTAGTCCTTCCTAAAGAGAGGAAGATAGCCAGGAATCGAGAAATCAGAGGAGGGGATTGAAGCGTTAAGATTAATTTTGCAGAGAGCTAGGATGTCCGGAGACTTTCGAAGATGAAAAATTCCACACTGCAATTTGTATGATTGAGAAGTTAAGGGTTTGAATACCAGCAAGGTCAGTGACAGAGAGTTTAAGCCACTTGCTATGGTGGGCATTAAAGTCACCGAACACCAATATATATGCAAACGGCTGTAAGGAGATACCCTTTTCTATATTACGGGAAATATTATCTAGCATGCAACAGTCTTGAGAGGAAAGGGACCAGTAGAGAAAGATGTCCAAGGATATAAACGCACAGGGTATGCATGTGGACATTAGATTCCTTCCCAAAGAGAGAAAGATAGCCAGGAATTGAGAAATTAGAGGAGGGGATTGAAGAGTTTAATTTTGCAGAGAGCTAGGATGTGTGGAAACTTTTTGAAGAGGAACGATTCCACACTGAAGAAGTTGGTATGAATACCACGAATGTTGGAGAAAGAAAGCTTTAGGTGTTATTTGTTAAACTGGTTTAGTATTATATCTTTGGTTACTTATAATCATCTTGTGTTGTCTTGGTAAAGAAAGGCCTTGGGTAGTAATCAGTCATGTAATGTAACATATGCTGGAAGGGAACTGACACAGACTGCAACAAAGTGTGGCTTCAGGGTTGCCCACCGGAGGTGCTTGCAGGAACCCCCTTCCATGGGAAACATGGCACTGCAAGAACTCCGATATTATGTGACTGTTGATCACAGCAACCTCTCAAGATGCTACACAAGTTTGAGTTCCTAACTACCAGTCAGGAACAGCAACCAGAAAACTGCCAACCTGGTATCCTCAGTATGAAGAAACATTGCTACCATCCGCACATATCACAAAAAGTCATGACGGCACCACAATTAAGGCCTGAGGAAAGGAAGTAGGAACCCCTTCCTAAATAGGAAACAAAGAATGAGCCTCTGTTCCTGTTCAAGAGAATAGGAGGAGTATGGGCCGGGTGAGAGGAAAGCCTATCTACTCCTATTAAAAAAATGACTAAGTTGTAACTTAGTTAATGCCGAGATGTCCATTTGAAATTCAGCAAAGAATTAAAACTAGCAGAAAACTACATCAGAAAGAACTTAAAAAAAAGAAAAAAAACAGTCCTGTGTTTGTCTTCCAATTATTTCAAAAAATCTATGTTCAGATATCTTACTTGGAGTAACGATCTGTGGCCCACAGAATTTTTGACCATGCAATATTTAACTGACACTCTAATAGATAGATAGATAAGAAAAGACTGAAATAGATAGATAGATAAGAAAAGACTGAAATAGATAGATAGATAAGAAAAGACTGAAATAGATAGATAAGAAAAGACTGAAATAGATAGATAGATAAGAAAAGACTTGGATGGATAGATAAGAAAAGACTTGGATGGATAGATAGGATGGAGTTGCAGGGACACCAATCTATGCACGACATGGCACTGCAAGAACCCTGATATTATGTGACTGTTGATCAGAACAGTCTCTCAAGACACTACGCAAGAGTTTCGGCTCCTAACTACCAGTCAGAAAGAGCAACCAGAAAACCCGGTACCCTCACTATGAAGAGATGTTGCCACCATCCACACATATCACAAAAAAATTATGACATCACTATTATTGAGGCCTAGGAAATGAAAAGAACTTGGAAGCCTTTTCCTAAACTAGAAACAAGAGATGAGCCTCTACTCCTGTTCAAGAGAATAGGAGGAGTACGGACCGGGTGAGAGGAAAGCCTATCTACTCCTAATAAAAAAAATGACGAAGTTGTAACTTAGTTAATGCCAAGATGTCCATTAGAAGTTCAGCAAAGAATGAAAGCTAGCAGAAAACTACATCAGAAAGAACTTTAAAAAAAGAAAAAGACAGTCCTGGGTTTGACTTCTACTTAGGTTGTTTCAAAGAATGTACATTCAGATAACTTATTTGGAGAGTCACTGTAGCCCACAGAACCTTTTCACCATGTGATATTTAACTGACATTCTAGTATATTAATGGGGAGAGGAGGTAATAGGTAACTGGGGTCTGTCCCTAGAATCTTACAGGAGACACGTCAGTTGCTTCTTTGCAATATTTAAATAGGACATTTTACGGACAGAGCAGGTTAGCTTAATTTAATTGTGCTTTGGTACAATTATGGTGACTTTGAAGTGGATTTCTGATTTGAAAGCATTTTACTCTCACTCACTTGGGATGGAGTTGTGAAGGGTCAAATTTCTTGTCGATCTACTGACTTTCCTTTCAGCTCCTGTCAAAGAAGTTTTCTTCCCAGATACAAGAATAACAAATCGGCCACAGAAAAATAGCGATTGAAGGAAAATACAAGCACATTCAGTATAATTGCTATTATCTACTTTCTTGAAAAATGTCAGTTTTACCACTGAAGGATGACGCCCATTGAAATGTAATATTGCAATTAACAATTAATGTGCAGCACGTTATGCAAACGTGCCCAAATGTACACATATATATATATGTGTGTGTGTGTGTGTTTATAATATATATATATATATATATGTGTGTGTGTGTGTATAATATATATGTGTGTGTGTGTATAATATATATATATATGTGTGTGTATAATATATATATATGTGTGTA
>OZ038514.1:70331862-70341862 GCA_964036315.1 Acanthosepion esculentum
TCCTTATCCTCATAATCTTCACTTCCTACCACCTCCTCTGTCATTCCTATCACACACCTCATTCATCATAACCATTTTAACAGTAACCCTCTACACTACAATCTTAACCTCTTCAAGTCAAGGGTCAATCATTATCTATCCTCCTTATCCTCATAATCTTCACTTCCTACCACCTCCTCTTTCATTCCTATCACACACCCCATTCATCATAATCATTTTAACAGTAACCCTCTACACTACAATCTTAACCTCTTCAAGTCGAGGGTCAATCGTTATCTATCCTCCTTATCCTCATAATCTTCACTTCCTCCCACCTCCTTACCGAATCTCCACCTGCAGATCAACATACAGTTTTTACTGCTGTATTCATGTGAATGGGGACATACCTATTATTGTCCGTAGGTATGCTACTAATACTCTCAGCCATTCAAATTACTCACCTGAGAATTATAATAATTATTTTCTAATTAGTAGCCCCTCCGAATGAGAATCCTGTAATTTACTGTAATTAAACAGAGACTACGTCTCTTTACCCTATGACAACCCTGTTTATGTTTTTCTTTCTTTATATTTGATGCTTGCAGCATCACGTATGTCATTTCTCTATTCTCAATTGCTGGTTCTTCTTTGCTTCTCGCTTTTATTTATTACCGTGTCTACAAGAGTTACTTCAGTTTTCTTTTTCTGTCAGACATCAGAACGATGCCATCTGCCAAGCTTATGTTGTTATGGTTGTGCTCACCAATAACGCATCTGAAAGGCAATTAAGCAACCTTTTGCTCCATCAATTATCTTTCATTTCCCACGTATTTTTGTCGTTTCATTTCTTCTGAGATGACTTTTAATCAGTTAACTAATACATCTAGCATAGCTATTTCCACGTGTATATATATATATATATATATATATATATATATATATATATATATATATATATATATATATATATATATATATGGCTTATGCAAATTTTCGAGCTTCAACCACTCTTTAAAATGAGCATCAGCAAGTATAGTTCTCACCTTCAGAGTCTAGGTTCCATCAAGCTTAGACTGCAGGGTTTAAGATTGTAGAAATATCAGATATGGGTCTATAGAGCTGTGATTTAGTTGCATGTTGTGTATAGCTCTCAGCATCGGAGTGTAGCTTCCATCAAGTGTTGTGAGACCGATACTTGTTGTGAGACCGATACTTTCCTACATCATGGACTCTCCCAGTACTATATTATTATGTGAATCATGGTGCTACTACAGCACCAGTAATGCGCAGCCGCGTACGATACCAATATCGGACACCACCGGATAGTAAGCTCTGCTTACACTATTCTTTGTAAATTTTCTGTTTAATATATCTTTCTTACCTCTAACCCATGTTCCGTGTTTTTCCTTCCGTGGCCCCTACTTCGGGTCCACATCACTTGGACTCTAGGATTTTAGTTCATTTCCAAGCAGTGGCACCGTACATTAACACCGCCTTTACAGTGGCTCGAAAGAATCTCCGTTTGAGGTTGTATGGTAGATCAGATTTCCAGATTACATCCTTTTATTCTAGACAGCCAATGCTTTAATTATGCGAATTTTCAATTCATTTTCAGTAGATAATCAATTAGACATCACCCTTAACCTCAATAATAAATCATTTAAACCCGACCATTAAGACATTGAAACCCCTAGCTATATTAATGTTAACTCTAACCACCCCAATGCTATTGTGAGCCAGATTCCCAACTCTGTCCAACAAAAACATCTTTGATAATAATAAAGAATTGTATGAAATTCTCTCCATAATAGTGGTTTTAAACATAAATTATCTTATCTAACCCACATAAGTACCACTAAAATATCGAAAGTGAAATGTAGACAGAGAAACAGAAAAAGAAAAATTATTTTTCATCCTCTCCTCTCTTCTGCAAACTGTCAAATATTAATATCGGACAGTATTTTCTAAAGTTATTAAATAAACATTTTCACAAAAACAACCTTCTATGTAAGATCTTCAATAGGAAAACGATTAAAATTAGCTACTCCTGTATCAATATGTACAAAATTATCAACTCTCAGGATAATTATATTTTAAGTAATTTCTATGGGATAAACAACGAGCATTGTATTGAACCATCCTGTAATTATAGATATAAAGAAAGTTGTCCAGTTGAGGGCAAATGCTGATCTACTAGGATTATATACCAAGCAACCATTTCCCAAAAAAAAAATATGAAAAATTACCATGTTTACATTGGAAATTCTGCGAGGGAATGGAAACAGAGATTTTATACCCATAGGCATTCTTTTACCAACCCAAAATTAAAACACCAGACAGCTCTTTCAAAAAAATTTGTGGAATTGAAGGAGAAAGGTCTGATCCCACAGATAAATTGGAAGATTATGTTTCACACATAATCCTAATAGTCTTAGAAATAGGTGTAATTTATGTTTACAAGAAAAAATTAAAATAATAAAATACAATAATCAAAGCAAACTATTGAATCAAAGGAATGAATTAGTTTTAAAATGTCAACATAAAAATAAATTCAAATTTCCATCATATAGATTTTACTTTATTAGCTACTATATTTCTATAGCTCTTCAAATGAAGAATGTATAACTAATTTTAATTTCTATATTTTCATTTTTATACCATATTAATTATATCATATAATTGTCTCCTGTTCGAAGAACTCTCTTTCCTTTTGTCTCTTACACATCTTTATGTATATATTTTAGCGTTGTTTTTTTTTCTAATATAACTTTGTATTTTTGTTTTTTCAAATATAACTTATATTAAAATTCTTCTTTCTGTATAATTTAATTTAATGCATTTCTAATTTTAAACATTTAAAAAAATCTTTATTCTTTAATATAAATTTTTTATCCATTATAATTTTTTAATATAATCTTACTTAATTTTAATATAAAATATCTAAATATAACTTATTTTATTAAATATATTTTACTTTTAAGTATAATTTATCTTTGGAGGAGTATTTTTAAATAGGAAGTTGTATTTTTAAACTTAACCTAGCCTATAATTATTTTAAAAAATCCTTTTCGGCATCTCTTCGTTTCAAATTAACACATCATTCTTCATATAACCCCAATTTAATATCATACGATTAATATCCGGGTGTAATTTTATAAAACCGCTTCCCTTTAAGGCTAATATCTTCCACCCTCTCCTGACCACTGTCCTGTGCCGTTCGTCTAACTGAAACATTGTAATGGATAAATTCTTTGCCAATTTTTCGTCAGCTGTCACAGTTAAAGGACGCCACGTTATACATAAATTTACTTATCAATTAAAACCTGTATCTATTTATTTGTTGTTACACACTATTTCCTCTCTTTTCCGCGGGATATCGTCTTCCTATGAACCACTACTTTGTGAAATCAACTCCCACAAGGATGCTTCCCTGGACAGTAAAATCTTAACCTCTCCAAGTCAAGAGACAGTTGCTATATATCCTCCTTAATCTGATAATTTTCACTTCATTCTGCTACCTCTGATAACAAGTCCTATTCAGTAGCACAGTACTATGAGTGGCTCTTGAGGCTTGCGTTAGATTAACTTTAATTAAATACAATATCCATTATTAATGACGCTACACTGTATAATTAATATTTATTAATCAAACTCTATATTTATTTAATTTACACTATTGACATTATTCGGACTATTGTCCTCATCTTTGTCGCCATATTTATTACAACGTTTCGGCCATTATACGCTCCGGCCTTCTTCCGGCCGAAACGTTGTAATAAATATGACGACAAAGGTGAGGACAATAGTCCGAATAATGTAAATAGTGTACATAATACCTCATCTCAGAAATATAGACAGATACTGAAATGCCGAAACCTTGTAATAAATATGGCGACAAAGATGAGGACAATAGTCCGAATAATGTAAATAGTGTACACAATACCGCATCTCAGAAATATAGACAGATATTGAAACGCCGAAATGTTGTAAAAAATATGGCGACAAAGATGAGGACAATAGTCCGAATGATGTAAATAGTGTACATAATACGTCATCTCAGAAATATAGACAGATACTGAAAGGCCGACACCTTGTAATAAATATGGCGACAAAGATGAGGACAATAGTCCGAATAATGTAAATAGTGTACATAATACCTCATCTCAGAAATATAGACAGATACTGAAAGGCCGAAACGTTGTAATAAATATTGGCGACAAAGATGAGGACAATAGTCCTAATATTGTAAATAGTGTACATAATACCGCATCTCAGAAATATAGACAGATACTGAAGAAGGCCGGAACGTATAACGGCTTAAACTTTGTAATAAATATGGCGACAAAGATGCGGACAATAGTCCGAGTAATGTAAATAGTGTACATAATACCTCATCTCAGAAATATAGTCAGATACTGAAAGGCCGACACCTTGTAATAAATATGGCGACAAAGCTGAGGACAATAGTCCGAATAAAGTAAATAGTGTACATAATACCTCATCTCAGAAATATAGACAGATACTGAAAGGCCGACACGTTGTAATAAATATGGCGACAAAGATGAGAACAAAAGTCCGAATAATGTAAATAATGTACATAATACCTCATCTCAGAAATATAGTCAGATACTGAAAGGCCGACACCTTGTAATAAATATGGCGACAAAGATGAGGACAATAGTCCGAATAATGTAAATAGTGTACATAATACCTCATCTCAGAAATATAGACAGATACTGAAAGGCCGAAACGTTGTAATAAATATTGGCGACAAAGATGAAGACAATAATCCGAATAATGTAAATAATGTACATAATACCTCATCTCAGAAATATAGACAGTTATTTATTTTATATTACACTACATTTACACTCTCCCTCTTACAATTTCGCTCTGTCTCTCGCTCTCTCGCTCTCTCTCTCTCTCTCTCTCTCTCTCTCTGTACTTCCATTAAATTCTTCGTCTCTCTATTAGCACTTATCTCTCTGTCTTTCATTCCCTCTCTTTCTATCTATCTATCTATCACGTACTCATACACGTGCGCGTACATACACACACATGAACACATGCACACACTTTCTGAATAAAAGCGTTTCCTCTAGTTTTTCAGCCAATGTTTTTTTTTTATTCTTACTTAGAGCGTTTGTAACGTTTCTTTCTTCATTGATGCTTACAGATTTGGTCAAATTATTTCAACCTCCCCCCCCTAATTCGTGTCGCAGTTTCTTTCTAGAATGATGCATTATTTCGACCAAGATTTGGAACATAGAACAACGGCGAAAATAAAATAAAAAAATGTGAATTAACCGTAATTTACAATATTATTTCGAATACAAAAAGAAAACAGAACAGAATTTGCTATTGTTCCTTTGTGTTAAAATTTCCTGCTGAGTTTCTTCGAAATGTTTGGTCCCCCGTCTGATGGATACAATTAAGTCAATACAGCCGGGGAATATTGCAAAACGGATTAAAAATTGGTCATAATATTTTTGTCGATAACATTCCTAACAATTAAAAAGTGTCTTTAAAAAGGTTTAATTAAAACGTCTTGCAATTAGACGCAGAAATTTTATAAACTTTATTTTGGTGCAACTTAGCACTGAAAGAATAGCAAAATAATTGTGATTTATTTGGGAAGGGTAATCAACTGGACAACTTTGCAGGCGACGGTGTTTTGCCCATAGAAACCAGTTGTGCGGGTAAGAAGCACAATTCAAGTTGGAAAATAATATTCCCTTGACATTAAGTCACAAACGGATCAGCCAATAAGAAACAGAAAATATGATCACTCAATACAGAAGAGAAAACTGTATCGCCCTGTACAGGTCAGTAGACGAGATCACTCAATAAGCCCAGTATATCAGATCACCCAATACAGGCCAGTAGACTGTCTCACTCAATACCTGTTTACTGGATCACCCAATAAAAACTAGAATGGATCACTCAATAAAGGTCATTATATCAGCTCTCCCAATACAGGCCAAGTTATCAAATCACCCAATAAAGACCAGTATATCGCCCATACAGGCTTATTGATCAGATCAACCAATACAGGCTTGTAGACCAGATCACCCAATACAGGCCAGAAATATAGTATAGGCCAGAAGACCAGATCACCCAAAACAGGCTAGAAGACCAGATCACCCAATACAGGATAGAAGACCAGATCGCCCAATATAGGCCAGAATACCAGATCACCCAGTATAGGCCAGAACACCAGATCACCCAGTATAGGCCAGAACACCAGATCACCCAGTATAGGCCAGAAGACCGGATCATATCACTAAATAAAAGCCAAAAATCTAAATCAATGAATTATGAACCGTAAAATAGATCACACAATACAGTTCAAAAAACGGGATCACCTAAAACGGATAAGCGATCGGATCATTCAATCAAGGCCGATGGAGTGAATCACCCAGCTTAAACTAGCCGTCCAGAGTACCAAGCTAATTGAATGGATCACCTAATACTGACCAGAAGACTGGATCACCCAATATAATCCAGTAGACTGTATCACCCAATAAATAGCACAAGAATGGATTATCCGTGCAGGCTAGGAGACTGAATTACTGAATAAAGGCCAGTAGAACAGTTCATACAACGTAGGCCAAAAGACTGTATCACCCTGTACAGTCCCATAGACTACATCACCCAATGCAGGTCAGAATACATGACCACTTAGTACAGGCTAGTAGGTAATATTTTTTTACAAAGTATTTATGGTATTAAAACCTATTTTTACACTTTCATTGTGTTTCACCCCAGTTTGGGGGTTAACTATTTGCTCATAGCTGGGACCCTAACAGGTACTACCACTCCGGGTCAGAGTAGACATTGGAACACCAGCAATTAAGAGGTGGTTCCACGCACCTCAAAACCTTCTGATCAAAGGCTTTACTATCGGACGTAGTTTATCGTCTTATCCAGGACGCGGATGTAGTTTATCGTCTTACTCAGGACGGTAGAACTTTTGCTTACATCAGCCATTTCAAGAGTAAAATGATGAGACCTAGCCAGCAATCTGGTATTGCACTTAAATTTATAAAATCTAGGTAGCGTAGAGGAAAATTTATCAGAACAATTACCATGAAAGCATTTATAGAAAAGACACAGGGGAGATATAATATGACTGTTATACATATATATATATATATATATATATATATATATATATATATATATATATATATATATATATATATACATATACATATATATATATATATATATATATATATATATAATTTAAAGAAAAACAGACCACTTTAAGGCTCCATGTAATAATTTATTTCACCATAGCCCTTTTAAAGCACGCTGGATCATCAGACTACACTTCCAAAAGGTGAAACAAATGAAATTAACATTTAAACTTTTGACGGGTAGTATTAAGTTTATGTAATTTAACAGAGAGTGTAGTGAGGAGTGGTGTGAGAGACATGATCGAGTTTAGAGAGGGTTTATTTTAATATTTCTATCTGTCATACTTAGACGTTGACCCATTTCATCGGTTAACATAACGGAAGTGATATATTGAAAATGAAGGGGGAGAGGAGAGAAAAAAAGAAAAAAGAAAGAAAGAAGGGGGAAGTAAAGAGAAAGATGCTGTAATTCAAGGGAGAGGAGGAGTGGTAATTTTTAGCAATTTATGTAAAAAAAACAGATTTTAATGTTTGATATTAATTTAATTTTTTTAAATCACCAAAGAAATTAATTTGATGTTTGCTAGCAATTTAAATATTTAGCTCTTTTGCAAATAATTTAAGGATTTAATAAGAGTTAAATAGTATATTTAAAAACACATTCATAGAAAGTACATTAAAATAAATTTATTTAAAATATAACAGTTTACTGATAGTATTCTTTTAATATTGTAAATGATTGTTAAGGTAACATCTCTATCAGTTTGAATCTAATTCATGAATGTAATTTGTGACTATTTTTAGATGGGTAATCTTTTTTACTTAAAGTTTAGGTTTTAAATTAAGATGGATCAATATTTGAAGACAATATTAAAGATTTTGTTTTAACACACACACACACACACACACATATATATATATATATATATATATATATATATATATATATATATATATATATACACACACACACACACACATATATATATGTTTGAACGTTCTACGTTTCGCATAGGGGCTTTAGTTTCAGGAGAAAATAAAGACAAAAACTTTTATTATGCTGTTGCTCGATCTAAGCTTTTGGCTCACATGAGACATCTTTGGGGTGGTTATATGGACATTACGACACACACACACACACACACACACACACACACACACACACACATATATATATATATATATATATATATATATATATATACTTACATATATATATATATATATATATATATATATATATATATAAAGATCGGTGTGCTCAATGTAAATTTACAGAGCATAAATATTATAAATTAACTGATTTAAAATATGGTTTCTTCGCTACACAGTAATAACCATGTTTCAAAAATGGAAGCTAAAAACTTCAAATTTAATTATATAATTAAATTAAAAGCATTAGTTCTGTTTCATCTTCAAGCGAATTTTGGAATAACTTATTTTAAAATTTACTGAGTTTTAAACGTACATATAAATTCATAATTTCCTGTTTACAAGGATACAGAGAAATCCGATCATTCAGACAGAGGCGGTAGCGTGTTCATTTTTATTAACTATTGTTGTATCAATTATGAGTTACGTATGAAAAAGAGGTTAAGTTTAGGGAGGGTAGGGGTGCATTTTTCAACGAATTCTGACATCCGTTAAACGCATGTCGTCTAGGTCTTTTCTATTATTATCGACAAAAAGGTTTTCGGCATTTTTTTCGTTAATTTCATACTTGTATACATAAAGATTCTTTCTAAAAGGTGTGTTTGGGTTAGAATACGTTATATTTAACTACAATTTTAAAATATTATTTTTACTCTTTAATAGACTATATTTCTTTTTAAATCAAGTAAATGTAATAGAATTGCTTGAATTATTTAAAAATTATTTTTTCATATCAAATATAAGTATGTATATTACCAGCTGCCATTTTTTTAAATTTTTTTTTAAAATATTATTTAAGGAAAATTTTTGACAATATCGGCAAAGCATAGCTATTTCATTTCTTTGATTCAGTAAATTTTCATTTTTTATAAACTTAGTAATATATAGTTTCTCATGTATGCACAAAGGACAAAGGTCGTTTAATGACCTACATATTCTAGCTTTTCTTATTAATTTCCATTTTACTGTAGATGTTTTATTGGGTTTTTTTAAGTGCTAGAAATATTTCGAAAGGGATGTCTGATTTCGGTATCTATTTATCCTAAATGAAGTTTGATGTTATTGAACCTCTTTTTGAACTCATGGCTTGTGCAACCTATATAGATTTTTATGTTTTTGGAATTCTCAATAGATGAGATATTGCATTGGTATACTAATGATTCCGTGCGACATTTATTTTGTAGAGGACAGTTATAAGGATTTCTACAATTACATAATTTTTGTTTATCTTCATCTGTTTTTATTTTTATTTTTATATTATCTAAATTTCTTTGGTTTTGGTCTAAGTCTTTATTGAAGATATTAGCATTATGTTTCTTAATAATTTTCTCTAAGTTTTCAGTACATCTGTAACTTAATTTTAGTGTATTTTTATTGAAAATAGTACTGAGTTTACTATCTTTAGGAAAATGCTTAACGATTAATGCAAGAAATTGTTGTCCTAATTTTTTCTTTACCATTTGGCTGTATGAGGTTGTATACCAAATTATTTTTCTACACAGGAATCACTATGTTTCAAAAACAGAAACTAAAAACAAACTTCAAATTCAATTATAGAATTATTTTGAAATTAAATTTCAAAATAAGTTATTCCAAAAATTCGCTTGAAAATGAAACAGGACTAAAGACTTTAATTTAATTCCATAATTGAATTTGAAGATTTTAATTTCTGTTTTTGAAACATGGTAATTCCTGTATAGCGATAGAACCATATTTTTAAATTATTA
>OZ038514.1:70344362-70406862 GCA_964036315.1 Acanthosepion esculentum
GTTTTTACGATTCCAATGGAATACATTATGACCATGGAATATTAGTGTTTAAGTCTTTTTATTATTATATATATATATATATATATATATATATATATATATATATATATATTAGGTATTAATGTCATTAATATCGAAATCACTTCGCTGACAGAACTTAATATCAATTCCTTGAATAATTAGATACTTATATTCGAGGTGTTGTCAGATGGAAGACACATGCCTAGTACTTTCGACAATTTCAAATTGTCATCTTCATGGCGCAATTTTCACCATTAATCACATTAACATTGCTATTTAATTCTTTGTATAAATTGTTTATTTAGGATATAAAATATAAGCTGTAGACTCTAAGGTATTTACGACATCAGATCCACAGCACACTAATAATCAGAATCTTAAATTCTGCGGAAAACTACTAAGATATTTTACTCTACTAGTTGGATTATACTAAGTCTTAGGGACCAGAACCGGCCGCGAATAGTTAGAATCCGCGAATACTTGTAACCACTCCCCACAAAAAGATGCTTATAAGTACCTATTTTGATTGTTTAACCCCCATATGCCTTAAACTTTCATCCTAAACACTTTAGAAACATTTCAGACCCTTTTTAAAACATTTTTGAAAAATAGTATTGGTGACCATACACACAGCGTAAATTTTGTTTCATGCGTACAATAACGGTTTTTAATTACGCATAGATTTTTTGTTTCGATTCAAATATTTTTAATTAATTTTTAATCAAATATTCTGCAGATGTTTGGGCTGTGAATAAGTCGTTGCTAATTTTTTGAAAGATTTCATTTCTTTTATTTAATTAACTAATTTTTTTAAATATTTTAAATTATTTAGTTTTCTGGACAATTCTATTGTTCTTCAAGAATTATACTGAGTAACAAAATTTTAACTTTTTTGTCTCTGGTCAGTATATATTATTTCCTAGTTGCTTCTGTCTAGAAAGCAAAGCAAATGAGGATCGTTCTCTTCAAACTTTGCTTTTGGGAACTTGACATCAATGTTTTGAAAAGAACCTATTTTCCAGACAGATTCCGGACAGATTCAGCACTAAGTTGTTGAAGGAGAATTTTCTAGAAATTTCGAGATGTTTCTAGAAGCTTCCAGAATTATCTAAAACGTGCTAACAACGTATATGGCATTATAAATACAGGGAACGTAATCTCAACAGTTCAGTTTACTTCTAGCTGTCGGTTCCGACTTGACTCCGAAGGGTAGGTCTGAGGCATGTGCCACTTACGTCTTTCCTCTCATCCTTTACCGCTTGGCTGTGCTTCCCCTTTGCAAGGACCGTAGAAAGGCGATCGAGCGCTTGTTGTCCACGCTCTTGTAGGGTGGTCGCAAGCAGAAGGTTCTCAAAGAATGCTGTGTCCAGCGCCCGTGTCATGGGAGTCTGGGATTGCCACACTTGGTGAATCATCGACACGCCTCGTGGTTGGCTTTCCTAGGCGGTGTTCTGACAGATGATTCGATTTTGGCAAGGAGTGTTAAGAACGCTTCCCCTAGCCTTACCATCACTCCTCCCATTTCCTGGGCTAAGCGCCGTCGCAGAATAGCGTGAGATAGATAGATAGATAGATAGATAGATAGATAGATAGATAGATAGATAGATATGAACGAGTTAAGACAGAATTGAATAATGATAGATAGATAGATAGATAGATAGATAGATAGATAGATAGATAGATAGATAGATAGATATGAACGAGTTAAGACAGAATTGAATAATGATAGATAGATAGATAGATAGATAGATAGATAGATAGATAGATAGATAGATAGATAGATAGATAGATAGATAGATATCCACAGACTAACACATTAATATATTTCGGAGCAAAAAGTAATGTATTCATAAAAGTAAAAGAAGGAAAGCTTTGTTGATGTTTTATAATTCAGACAACAAATCTCTTAAATCAAAGCTTTGAATTCTATTTGAATACAGGATCACATTCGTTTCGCCTATTTTCCATTTGGGTAGACCCATATTAAAAGTGCGCTTTTCCATGCCATTCATTGGACCAAAAACAGTGAATATAATCAAAACATCTCTCGCATGTCTTCAACTGAATTCGTAACTAACATTGCGGAACCCCTAACACCTCAACCTGATAAAGACTGCGACATTACAAGTGCTTTATCAACATGTTCCATCATTTCTTGTGCTCCAGAGTTAGGACTCGCTTTTTTTATTTCCTCTGTTTTTTTCCATCTTTAAAGATGGCGGCTATGGGAAAAAAAAGATAGCTCCTTAGATCAAAAAGTTAAAAAACGCTATCGATAAAAATAAAGGCTGACGGGGAAAAATCAATCATAAAATACAAAAACGCTTTTATCAAAGATTAATTGCATTTTTTTTTTTTTTTGTATTTTTGTATGTGTGCGTGAGTGTCAATTTTAAATTAGTCCATCGTTTCTACAGACGAATTCATTTAATTTTCTTTCAATTTAATCGAAATGACTAAACAGGAAATCCTCTATATTCCTTCATTCAAATTCCATTTTAATCGGAATTTTGTTTCGTCAAATACTTTTCCCTTTTCATTTTGACAATGAGATCTATTCGTGAATAAACAGTCCCGAAATGGTTAATAATCAATAACTATCGTAGCGGTCGAGTAAAGTGTTCGATCATGACTGTCGCATTGCGGTGCTCTTGTGTAAGACTTAAGTTTCGTAATAAATGCACACCCAGTGCAACCTGATAAAACGAATTCGATTCTCACCGGGTACCCTAATAAAATAGATTTGTACGAGAGTATAAATATGAGTGGGACCCGTGGAAATTACACATACTGAAATGTCTTTAGTTTTATATATGAGGATCCCCCAGCAAGAGTCGGACCTGCGACCATTAGATCTGACGTGCTTTGACCACTCGGCTACGAAGAACTTGGTGGCCAAGTAAAGGCTGGATAGTGCTTTTAAGCACAGATTATTGCCGATTCTCCAGATTCACTGCTACGTTTGGTACCCTAAAGTAAACAATAATTAAATAAACAATAAATGAATAGACAGAGCGTTTACTCAAATATGGGTGTCCACCAAAAATAATGTTTACATAATCATATATATATATATATATATGTGTGTGTGTGTGTGTGCGTGTGTGTGTGTGTGTGCGCGCGCGTGTGCGTGCGTGCGTGTGTGAATATATAAATAAAAAGAAAGAACAGTAAGATATAAAATCCGGTGTTCTTATAGATATTTTTATTTTTACACAATAGTAAAATTCGCTTGATGAGGAAATAGAAGTAATGTCTTTGGTTTAATAACAAAATTAAATTCAGGGGCTTTAGCTTCCATTTCTGAAACATGGTTATCATTGTGTAACGAAAAAACCATATTTTAAATCAATTAATTTATAATATATATATATATATATATATATATATATATATATATATATATATATATATATATATATACAGGGATTGGACAAAATAATTGAAACACTTGTCAAATTCAAAGAAAATTTATTTAATATGGAGTTGGTCCTCCTTTAGTCTCACATACAGCTTTACTACGTCTAGGAATGGAATCATACAGCTTCCTGACTTCATCCAGAGGAATTTGCAGCCATTCTTCCATTAAAAGCTTCTCCACCTCTTTAAGACACGACGGTGGAGGATAGCGACTCCTAACATGTCCCTCCAAAATGCACCACAAATGTTCAATAGTATTGAAATCTGGAGATTGGGGAGGCCACTCCATGTGTTCTAACTCACTTTCATACTCTTCATACCAATTCTTAACCACTCGAGCGGTATGTATTGGAGCATTATCGTCTTGGAAGATGCAGTCACCATCAGGGAATAAAGTCTGGGCCATTGGATGAAGAAATACAACACAATGAATCTGTAAGCCTATAATTAATATGTGTGCGATGTAATGTCTTGATGAAATCGCTCACCTCGAAAAGAGCAAGGTGGCACAAAATAGCGATACTCTAAAATGTCACTTCAAATTAAGAGAAGGCCGAAGAATGAACCAGTCCAAAAATTGTGGTGATGAGAAGAACAACACAATGAATCTGTAAGCCTATAATTAATATGTGTGCGATGTAATGTCTTGATGAAATCGCTCACCTCGAAAAGAGCAAGGTGGCACAAAATAGCGATACTCTAAAATGTCACTTCAAATTAAGAGAAGGCCGAAGAATGAACCAGTCCAAAAATTGTGGTGATGAGAAGAACAACACAATGAATCTGTAAGCCTATAATTAATATGTGTGCGATGTAATGTCTTGATGAAATCGCTCACCTCGAAAAGAGCAAGGTGGCACAAAATAGCGATACTCTAAAATGTCACTTCAAATTAAGAGAAGGCCGAAGAATGAACCAGTCCAAAAATTGTGGTGATGAGTAGAACAACACAATGAATCTGTAAGCCTATAATTAATATGTGTGCGATGTAATGACTTGATGAAATCGCTCACCTCGAAAAGAGCAAGGTGGCACAAATTAACGATACTCTAAAATGTCACTTCAAATTAAGAGAAGGCCGAAGAATGAACCAGTCCAAAAATTGTGGTGATGAGAAGAACAACACAATGAATCTGTAAGCCTATAATTAATATGTGTGCGATGTAATGTCTTGATGAAATCGCTCACCTCGAAAAGAACAAGGTGGCACAAATTAATGATACTCTAAAATGTCACTTCAAATTAAGAGAAGGCCGAAGAATGAACCAGTCCAAAAATTGTGGTGATGAGAAGAACAACACAATGAATCTGTAAGCCTATAATTAATATGTGTGCGATGTAATGACTTGATGAAATCGCTCACCTCGAAAAGAGCAAGGTGGCACAAAATAGCGATACTCTAAAATGTCACTTCAAATTAAGAGAAGGCCGAAGAATGAACCAGTCCAAAAATTGTGGTGATGAGAAGAACAACACAATGAATCTGTAAGCCTATAATTAATATGTGTGCGATGTAATGTCTTGATGAAATCGCTCACCTCGAAAAGAGCAAGGTGGCACAAAATAGCGATACTCTAAAATGTCACTTCAAATTAAGAGAAGGCCGAAGAATGAACCAGTCCAAAAATTGTGGTGATGAGAAGAACAACACAATGAATCTGTAAGCCTATAATTAATATGTGTGCGATGTAATGTCTTGATGAAATCGCTCACCTCGAAAAGAGCAAGGTGGCACAAATTAACGATACTCTAAAATGTCACTTCAAATTAAGAGAAGGCCGAAGAATGAACCAGTCCAAAAATTGTGGTGATGAGAAGAACAACACAATGAATCTGTAAGCCTATAATTAATATGTGTGCGATGTAATGTCTTGGTGAAATCGCTCACCTCGAAAAGAGCAAGGTGGCACAAAATAGCGATACTCTAAAATGTCACTTCAAATTAAGAGAAGGCCGAAGAATGAACCAGTCCAAAAATTGTGGTGATGAGAAGAACAACACAATGAATCTGTAAGCCTATAATTAATATGTGTGCGATGTAATGTCTTGATGAAATCGCTCACCTCGAAAAGAGCAAGGTGGCACAAAATAGCGATACTCTAAAATGTCACTTCAACATAAGAGAAGGCCGAAGAATGAACCAGTCCAAAAATTGTGGTGATGAGAAAAACAACACAATGAGTCTGTAAGCCTATAATTAATATGTGTGCGATGTAATGTCTTTGTGGAATCTCTCACCTCATATAGACTTTGTGTCTGATACACGGTTTCCCGAATAATAGATTTAAAACTATGAATAATAATAAATCTTAGAAATTACTGCTCTAATATACCTCATATCAAGTCACTTTTTAACATACCTCGACCTTCATGCCCACCAAACAACGGAATATCAATATGAGTGTTTTCCCTTGACGCCGCTATTATTTTAACTACTTGCACTCTTCGGCAACGTTTATTGTTTGAAAAATCTATGATTAAAATTGTAATAAAATCTAAACATAAGAAATTCATACATTTTCTTTGTTCTTGAGAATTCACAACAAAAATAATAAACATTATATATTAAATTGGTTATAAACAAATATCATTTTATATTTACGACATTCTAAAAGTTTATACAATTAAAACTAATGCCGTTTTGATCATTTACCGGTTTATAAAGAAATAAATGTAAATACAGGTTTTTATTCAGAAATTTGTAAACATTTACAAAATTATTCAAATATATAGACCAACTATATGGAAATCCTCATTATTTACGATTTTATAAAGTTTCAATCAATTGACAATTAGCCATTTTGCTGCCAGCCATTCCAATAAACAATGTAGTAAATAAAAAATGTTTCTTATTTTTATTTTCAATTCTCAAGAACAAGAATGTATAAATTCATTTTCATATGTGTAGGCTTTTTTCCAATTCTTCTTACCGCTTTTTAAAACAATGAACCTTGCTGAGACCTGAAGCTCATTAAATTAATAGCGGTGTCAAGCGAAAACCGTCCTTTTGACATTCTGTCTTATAGCCTACACGAATGTCTATATTTGCCAAAGGATTTATGGTAATATAAAGGCCAGATTTCTCCTACGAATTCAATTCTCTACACAAGAGTTACTTTACCAAAAGGATGGAATGGAATCTATTAACATTTAAATCTAGTCAACGTTCTTAAGTTTTCGAAACAATAAAAGAAATTTATTTGTTTTCATTTTTTTTTTTTTTTTCACGTTATTGACTTTTTTTTAAATACTGAAACCGCAAGAAAGATGTTTCATTACTTCTTTCTTTCGCCTGGCTGCTTAAAAATGGAAACTAGCGACACACAGACTATCTTGATCAATTAATTTGTCCACTCCTGACGACCACAAGGAATCCATATTTGTCTTTCTCTTTCTGTACCGGGCATGAAAAGCCGATAGCAAAATTTCCTGCGACTCGTCACATTTGCGTTTGATTGCTAAGAATTTGTTAGTGTTCTCCTATCTGTTTCTGAAACAGAAATTCCAAAAGGAACGGAGGGAGAAGAATGCGCCTATTTCAACAGAATCAGTTAGATGATTGTTCAACATCATTCGTCTATTGTATTCTGATGAGCTCTTCACAAAATTCCACGGATTCGGCTCGGTGGAGATCATTTTTCGACTGAAGACACCTGAAAAGAAACCACGGCGCAAGCCTATTGCAATTTCCTGTTCTCAGAAGCCGTAGTGAGTCTGGAGATACGTGCTTGATAGAAGCCTCCCTTTTGTACAGAAAGAAACTCCAACAACTGGCATTTATATAATGAACAGAGAAGAAAAAAGTTTTTTTTTTTTTTTTGTAACAGTTGATTCAATTTGCTTAAAATGACAGATATCAGAGAACCAGCGGAATTAGCTGGTTGTAAGTTTCTACCACAAACAAAAAGTTATCCTCTTTATTTATTTATTTTTCTTTTACGAGAGTGGGGAGATTCTTGTGGTAAAGAGGTTTCAAAAATACTAATTAAACATCTAGATTATTTTTTTTTTACCGTTCTTTTTCCTCCCGTTAAAAGAAAAAGAAAACTCCTGATTCTTACGGGTATTAATCGCTTGTTCTATACGGTTTTCATCAAACTCCAAGACTGTTTCCCGTTCGAGAGACAATTATAAGCTGACTTTATCAGTCATGTAAATATTGTGGCTTAACAAGCAATGACGTTCATCCTTTCGCAAGATTACACAACTTGACTTTAAGGTCAGATAATTTATACGTTATAATTTTATAGTTATATTGCTATGGTTAAATAGTTATTGCTATACCAAAATCGATATATTTAACTATTCCAAAATCGATATATATATATATATATATATATATATATATATATATATATATATATATATATATATATATATATATATATACAAGTTTAAAATGGCTATTTAATTTGTATATAACATCTACAAAATAAGGGCAGCTTGGGAATGGAGTCTAAGCATAAACACGATACCTCATTACATTTCATAGAACAATTTCTACATTTACCCTGAAAGCAGTTTCTTATAAATAACATATACTTTGAAAGTAGTTCTATATAAGTACTTTTATATAAAATTTAATAATCTGTCTATATTTCTGAGATGAGGTATTATGTACACTGTTTACATTATTCTGACTATTGTCCTCATCTTTGTTGCCATATTTATTACAACGTTTCGGCCTTCTTCAGTATCTGTCTATATTTCTGAGATGAGGTATTATGTACACTGTTTACATTATTCTGACTATTGCCCTCATCTTTGTCGCCATATTTATTACAACGTTTCGGCCTTTCAGTATCTGTCTATATTTCTGAGTTGAGGTATTATGTACACTATTTACATTATTCGGACTATTGTCCTCATCTTTGTTTCCATATTTATTACAACGTTTCGGCCTTTCAGTATCTGTCTATATTTCTGAGATGAGGTATTAAGTACATTATTTACATTATTCGGACTATTGTCCTCATCTTTGTTGCCATATTTATTACAACGTTTCGGCCTTTCAGTATCTGTCTATATTTCTGAGATGAGGTATTAAGTACATTACTTACATTATTCGGACTATTGTCCTCATCTTTGTTGCCATATTTATTACAACGTTTCGGCCTTTCAGTATCTGTCTATATTTCTGAGATGAGGTATTATGTACACTATTTACATTATTCTGACTATTGTCCTCATCTATGTTGCCATATTTATTACGTTTCGGCCTTTCAGTAGCTGTCTATATTTCTGAGATGAGGTATTATGTACATTATTTACATTATTCGGACTTTTGTCCTCATCTTTGTTGCCATATTTATTACAACGTTTCGGCCTTTCAGTATCTGTCTATATTTCTGAGATGAGGTATTAAGTACATTATTTACATTATTCGGACTATTGTCCTCATCTTTGTTGCCATATTTATTACAACGTTTCGGCCTTTCAGTATCTGTCTATATTTCTGAGATGAGGTATTAAATACATTATTTACATTATTCGGACTATTGTCATCATCTTTGTTGCCATATTTATTACAACGTTTCGGCCTTTCAGTATCTGTCTATATTTCTGACATGAGGTATTATGTACACTATTTACATTATTCTGACTATTGTCCTCATCTGTGTTGCCATATTTATTACAACGTTTCGGCCTTTCAGTATCTGTCTATATTTCTGAGATGAGGTATTAAGTACATTATTTACATTATTCGGACTTTTGGCCTCATCTTTGTTGCCATATTTATTACAACGTTTCGGCCTTTCAGTATCTGTCTATATTTCTGAGATGAGGTATTATGTACACTATTTACATTATTCTGACTATTGTCCTCATCTGTGTTGCCATATTTATTACAACGTTTCGGCCTTTCAGTATCTGTCTATATTTCTGAGATGAGGTATTAAGTACATTATTTACATTATTCGGACTTTTGGCCTCATCTTTGTTGCCATATTTATTACAACGTTTCGGCCTTTCAGTATCTGTCTATATTTCTGAGATGAGGTATTAAGTACATTATTTACATTATTCGGACTATTGTCCTCATCTTTGTTGCCATATTTATTACAACGTTTCGGCCTTTCAGTATCTGTCTATATTTCTGAGATGAGGTATTAAATACATTATTTACATTATTCGGACTATTGTCCTCATCTTTGTTGCCATATTTATTACAACGTTTCGGCCTTTCAGTATCTGTCTATATTTCTGAGATGAGGTATTATGTACACTATTTACATTATTCTGACTATTGTCCTCATCTATGTTGCCATATTTATTACAACGTTTCGGCCTTTCAGTATCTGTCTATATTTTTGAGATGAGTTATTAAGTACATTATTTACATTATTCGGACTATTGTCCTCATCTATGTTGCCATATCTATTACAACGTTTCGGCCTTTCAGTATCTGTCTATATTTCTGAGTTGAGGTATTATGTACACTATTTACATTATTCTGACTATTGTCCTCATCTATGTTGCCATATTTATTACAACGTTTCGGCCTTTCAGTATCTGTGTATATTTCTGAGATGAGGTATTAAGTACATTATTTAGATTATTCGGACTATTGTCCTCATCTTTGTTGCCATATTTATTACAACGTTTCGGCCTTTCAGTATCTGTCTATATTTCTGAGATGAGGTATTATGTACACTATTTACATTATTCTGACTATTGTCCTCATCTATGTTGCCATATTTATTACAACGTTTCGGCCTTTCAGTATCTGTCTATATTTCTGAGATGAGGTATTATGTACACTATTTACATTATTCGGACTATTGTCCTCATCTTTGTTGCCATATTTATTACAACGTTTCGGCCTTTCAGTATCTGTCTATATTTCTGAGATGAGGTATTATGTACACTATTTACATTATTCTGACTATTGTCCTCATCTTTGTTGCCATATTTATTACAACGTTTCGGCCTTTCAGTATCTGTGTATATTTCTGAGATGAGTTATTAAGTACATTACTTACATTATTCGGACTATTGTCCTCATCTTTGTTGCCATATTTATTACAACGTTTCGGCCTTTCAGTATCTGTCTATATTTCTGAGATGAGGTATTATGTACACTATTTACATTATTCTGACTATTGTCCTCATCTATGTTGCCATATTTATTACGTTTCGGCCTTTCAGTAGCTGTCTATATTTCTGAAATGAGGTATTATGTACATTATTTACATTATTCGGACTTTTGTCCTCATCTTTGTTGCCATATTTATTACAACGTTTCGGCCTTTCAGTATCTGTCTATATTTCTGAGATGAGGTATTAAGTACATTATTTACATTATTCGGACTATTGTCCTCATCTTTGTTGCCATATTTATTACAACGTTTCGGCCTTTCAGTATCTGTCTATATTTCTGAGATGAGGTATTAAATACATTATTTACATTATTCGGACTATTGTCATCATCTTTGTTGCCATATTTATTACAACGTTTCGGCCTTTCAGTATCTGTCTATATTTCTGACATGAGGTATTATGTACACTATTTACATTATTCTGACTATTGTCCTCATCTGTGTTGCCATATTTATTACAACGTTTCGGCCTTTCAGTATCTGTCTATATTTCTGAGATGAGGTATTAAGTACATTATTTACATTATTCGGACTTTTGGCCTCATCTTTGTTGCCATATTTATTACAACGTTTCGGCCTTTCAGTATCTGTCTATATTTCTGAGATGAGGTATTATGTACACTATTTACATTATTCTGACTATTGTCCTCATCTGTGTTGCCATATTTATTACAACGTTTCGGCCTTTCAGTATCTGTCTATATTTCTGAGATGAGGTATTAAGTACATTATTTACATTATTCGGACTTTTGGCCTCATCTTTGTTGCCATATTTATTACAACGTTTCGGCCTTTCAGTATCTGTCTATATTTCTGAGATGAGGTATTAAGTACATTATTTACATTATTCGGACTATTGTCCTCATCTTTGTTGCCATATTTATTACAACGTTTCGGCCTTTCAGTATCTGTCTATATTTCTGAGATGAGGTATTAAATACATTATTTACATTATTCGGACTATTGTCCTCATCTTTGTTGCCATATTTATTACAACGTTTCGGCCTTTCAGTATCTGTCTATATTTCTGAGATGAGGTATTATGTACACTATTTACATTATTCTGACTATTGTCCTCATCTATGTTGCCATATTTATTACAACGTTTCGGCCTTTCAGTATCTGTCTATATTTTTGAGATGAGTTATTAAGTACATTATTTACATTATTCGGACTATTGTCCTCATCTATGTTGCCATATCTATTACAACGTTTCGGCCTTTCAGTATCTGTCTATATTTCTGAGTTGAGGTATTATGTACACTATTTACATTATTCTGACTATTGTCCTCATCTATGTTGCCATATTTATTACAACGTTTCGGCCTTTCAGTATCTGTGTATATTTCTGAGATGAGGTATTAAGTACATTATTTAGATTATTCGGACTATTGTCCTCATCTTTGTTGCCATATTTATTACAACGTTTCGGCCTTTCAGTATCTGTCTATATTTCTGAGATGAGGTATTATGTACACTATTTACATTATTCTGACTATTGTCCTCATCTATGTTGCCATATTTATTACAACGTTTCGGCCTTTCAGTATCTGTCTATATTTCTGAGATGAGGTATTATGTACACTATTTACATTATTCGGACTATTGTCCTCATCTTTGTTGCCATATTTATTACAACGTTTCGGCCTTTCAGTATCTGTCTATATTTCTGAGATGAGGTATTATGTACACTATTTACATTATTCTGACTATTGTCCTCATCTATGTTGCCATATTTATTACAACGTTTCGGCCTTTCAGTATCTGTGTATATTTCTGAGATGAGTTATTAAGTACATTATTTACATTATTCGGACTATTGTCCTCATCTATGTTGCCATATTTATTACAACGTTTCGGCCTTTCAGTATCTGTCTATATTTCTGAGTTGAGGTATTATGTACACTATTTACATTATTCTGACTATTGTCCTCATCTATGTTGCCATATTTATTACAACGTTTCGGCCTTTCAGTATCTGTGTATATTTCTGAGATGAGGTATTAAGTACATTATTTAGATTATTCTGACTATTGTCCTCATCTTTGTTGCCATATTTATTACAACGTTTCGGCCTTCTTCAGTATCTGTCTATATTTCTGAGATGAGGTATTATGTACACTGTTTACATTATTCTGACTATTGCCCTCATCTTTGTCGCCATATTTATTACAACGTTTCGGCCTTTCAGTATCTGTCTATATTTCTGAGATGAGGTATTATGTACACTATTTACATTATTCGGACTATTGTCCTCATCTTTGTTTCCATATTTATTACAACGTTTCGGCCTTTCAGTATCTGTCTATATTTCTGAGATGAGGTATTAAGTACATTATTTACATTATTCGGACTATTGTCCTCATCTTTGTTGCCATATTTATTACAACGTTTCGGCCTTTCATTTTTTACCAGTGCTCATATTGCAATTTTTTGCTGCTATCATATTATGTTTTTTTACCAGATCTCATATTGCAATTTTTTGTTATTTTCGCTTTTCTCTGGCACTCCTTAGTGCCAGAGAAAAGAACTTAGAGAGGGGAATTAACAGGAGATAACTGACATCAATTAGACATGGCACGTGAAACTAGAACAGACTACCCCAGGGAGCGAAATAAAAGGTTCAGTGACATTCCAACCAACTCTTGGGGAACATCATAATAAGCACTGCAGTTCAAGAACAAAGAAATTCCAAATAAAACTCGACTCTTCAGTTTTTCACTCGGGAAACAATAATAAAAATTATAAAAGCAAATTTTAAGTACAGGTTGAGAATAATTACCCAAAATTCCTGGGACCGGAAGTGCTTCGGCTTTCAGATTTTTAAAAAATTTTCAATACAGGCTATTTAATTTTTATACAGCATCTATAAAATGGGGCAGCTTAGGAATGGAACCCAAGTGATGGAATAATCCATACTAACCTCTCACCTCTCCAGTATAATCCAATTTACACCAAAAATCACCTATCAACCAATCAACACTCTAGTTTCAGCAAGCAAGACTTCTCATTGGCTCAGACCCTTAAAACTGTAACAAGTTCCCGAGAAAATGTCTTTTCGCGCCCAGCTCTCTGGAGCCTATTTTTCTTGACTCAAACTCTATAAATAGAAGAATCTGAATCGACTCAAGCAGTCAGACTTTCACCCCTGGTGAGATGCCAAACTAATCCACGCAATTCAAAACCTTGACCAACTACACTTTTACCGCGCAAACTTCACTGACTCAACAAACAACAAGCACGCTCTCTCAAGTACAATTTCTAGCAATTACTTACAATACTTAAAAAGTGATATTTACTCACTACTAAATAAGTATTCGTAAACAATTAATCAAAGATCCAAACAACTAAAGGTATACAATTCTTACCAATTTTGGACAATAACTTAAACAAACTTACGCACACACACTATTGATTGAACTCGCACAAAGGACATTTTTGTACATAACCAAATACTTAGTTTAATTTCACGAACAAACCTTAATAACAGCTTCACACACGCTGAAACTTCACAAAAATACTCTACACAATCTAATTCAACCATCCTCATGTATCCAAAAATATTCAACCCAATTGTATATGTCAATTGTATATAAATCAATGTTATTGTTACACTTTCAATTATGTTTGTCTTCACTCTGAATTTTCTTGCATGATTTGTTTTCAATATTCCTTTTATCTCTTAATTTGTTGTGGACGAATGTTTAAGAACACGGACATCATAAATCCTTCTGATAACTAAAAATACATTCACCTGTCTGCAACACAAGCATAAATACGATATCTCTTTACATTTCATAACACAGTTTATGCATTTGCCCTGGACGTAGTTTCTTATGAATAACATATACCATGAAAGTAGTTTGTATAAAGTTTAATAAATGTTGTGTGCATACAGATGACAGTTAATACGTACCCAGATTTTTAAGTGGTGAAATTAAGATATCACGTAATGTTTTGTACTTTCTGTACGTCTACAAAAACAGGATCACTACTTATGCGGAATTTTTTACATTCTGAATGTTAAAGTAAAATATCAGGGCCAATTTCGGAATGCTCATTGTACAAGTTGAGTACTTGATTCCTTTATCCGAAATACTTGGGACCGGAAGTGCTTCGGTTTTCAGATTTTTCAACATTAATTTCCTTCGGCTGAATGCAGGACATTCGTTTGTGTATGCGTGTGACGGCAAATAACTCCGCTGTACGGACAAATGATAGCGACCATGAGTTTCCCATAAACATCCGCTGGAACTAAAGTAAAATATCGGGGCCAATTTCGGAACGATTGGTTGGTTGTTTGGGTTTTATGGCATATCAACCACTGTGGGTTATTTAATGCCAAATCCAGTTTATATGAATTTTAAATGCCTATTTTGTATGGAACATTTTTAGCAACCTAGAGCTTATTTGCTTGCACACTGCAAAATAATCCTAGGTATTTTGTTTAAGTCAAGAATTTCCATTTGATAAGGACAATTTATTTGAAAAAATGATAAAAGGTTGGATATGTTGTTTATACATGAGTCTATATCTTTGATAAGAGACCAATTCTTTTTAGAAAATCCAATGTATTTTTTGGTTCAGTTTTTGCAAATAATTTCTTCATGTCCTTCGCGTTATAGAATTTTCTACGGATGTGTGTAAGGTTTGTAGATTCTATTAGTATATGTTTTACAGTGTATTGTTTTCCACAGGAGCATTTAGGAGGAGGTTCTTGTTTTAGTACGAATGGGTGAGTCAGTCTTGTGTGTCCAATGCGTAGTCGAGCAGTAGTGGTTTGTTCTTTTCTTGTTTTAAGATTCAGTTGCCTTTCCTTTAGAATTGGTGCTATTTGATAGAGTTTATTGTTGGTATTTTTGTCCCATAGTTGTTGCCATTTTAGTGTTATTGTTGTCTTGATTTTATGTTTTAGGTCAGTATATGGGATTTTGATGTTTTGGTCGGGTGTCATGTTGAGAGCAGCTTTGGCTAATGAATCGGCTTTCTCATTTCCCTCGATTCCAAAAGGCTTGGGATCCAGCAAAATATCACCTTTTTGCTATGTGTTAAGGTGTTCAATTTGTTCAACAGTTTAACAATAAGAGGGTTATTCTGTTGTGTATTTTTTATGGATTGTAGGACAGAGATTGAGTCAGAATGAATAATTAATTTTTTTATGTTGTTGGCATCTGAAGAGCCAAATTTATTGCACAGTTTTCTGCGGTGAATATGGAAGCTTCATTTGGGAGACATTTTTCCATTGTTTTCTTACCAAGAATTACTCCACATCCAGTTCTATTCCTGTTTTTGGGACCATCAGTGTAAATGTGCGAGTAATTTGGGTACTTTTCATGAATGATGTAGAGTTTTTCTTGATAAGTTAATGGGTGTGTTTTATTTTTAGGGAGTTTGTTGAGATCAAGGTTGACCACAGGTTTTGTAGGTTGCCACGGAGGTGAGCTTAGTTTAACGGTTTCGTGGATGTTTGTAATTGAGATGTTGTTGTCTTCCACTGTATGTTTCATTCGGAGACCAAAAGGTTTTATAGCCTTTTCTTTTTGATCAAATACGGCTTGGTATTTGGATTTAAAGATGCAATTATAGGCTGGATTGGTGGGTTGAGATTTGATTTTAGTGTAGTATTGCAGACCTAATTTTGTGAATCTAAGTTTTAGTGGTGGTTCGTACGCTTCAAAATAAAGGCTCTCCACAGGGGATGTTCTAAATGCCCCCAAGACGAGTCTCAATCCTTCATGGTGGATTGTATTAAGAGTTTTTAGATAAGATTTTCTGGCTGCTCCATATATGAAGCAGCCATAATCCAGTTTTGATCGGATTAATGTTCGGTATAATTTAATGAGAGTTTGTTGATCTGCACCCCACTCTTTGTGGGCTACAACTCGGAGTAGTTTTAGGGCTTTGCTGCATTTTTCTTTTAGATATTGTATGTGGGGGATGAATTTAAGTTTTTTGTTGAATATAACTCCTAGAAATTTATATTGCTCGACTACCGGAATTTCTGTTTTGTCTAATTTTAGTGTTGGGTTATTATGCATTTTCCTTAGTTGACAAAAATGCATGCATTGGGTTTTCGATTTTGAAATCTTGAAGCCGTTTGTGATAGCCCATCTATTTATTTTGTTGATGCCCTGTTGCAGTTGACGTTCTGCAGTACGTATGTATTTGGATGTGGATGTTATACGGAAGTCATCAACATACAAATAGTTATCAACTCCAGGATTAAGACAGTTGGTAATGCTATTAATTTTGATGTTGAAGAGGGTTACTGACAGTATACTCCCCTGAGGAACACCCACTTCTTGGTTTTGAGTGTCCGCCAGGGTTGAACCAATTCGGACTCGGAACTTCCTGTCCGAAAGAAATGATTTAATGAAGTTTGGTAGTCTGCCCTTCAATCCCATGTCCCGCAGATCTTTCATAATACCGTACCTCCAACTGGTCTCATAAGCCTTTTCCAAGTCGAAAAAATGGCTACAAGGTGTTGCTTTTGGATGTATGCCTCCCTTATAGAGGTTTCCAACCTGACCACATGATCCATCGTAGATCTTTGGTTTCTGAAGCCACATTGGGAGTTGGTAAACAGGTTGTTGGATTCTACATAATACCAAATTAGCCTTCTATTAATCATACGTTCCATAGTTTTGCACAGACAGCTAGTTAGTGCTATTGGACGATAATTTGTAGGCCGAAATACTTAGGACCGGAGATGCTTCGGATTTTTAGATTTTTTCGGAATTTGGAATACAGGCAGTTTAATTTGAATATAACATCTATAAAATGGGGCAGCTTGGGAATGGAACACTGGCTTAAACATGATATCACTTTACATTTCATAATATAGTTTATGCATATACTCTGAACGTAGTTTTATATAAATAACATATACTTTGAAAGTAGTTTTGCATAAATAAAATATACCTTTGAAATACTTTTATATAAAATTTAATAAATGTTGTTTACATACAGATACCCGTAATGACGCTCGTTATCTAATGGTTACACGAACGATCTCTTTGCCGCAAGAATCTCTCCACTCTCGTAAAAGAAAAATGAACAATAAAGAGGATAACTTTTCTGGAACGCGCTAAAACGAACAATACACGTATGTACGAACACGACAACACGCACACATAATTTCTCCAGACAAACTCTATGTAACAGTCCAAGTCTTCGTTTAACTTGTTTTGTTCTTAATATATATTTGGTCTTGTTTGTTTTCTTTGTCTTCTTTGGACTTATTTAAAGTCCGACATTCTCATGTAGCTGGACCCGCCAGTAGGAAAGTTTAACCTTCTGATATCTCTTCACATCTTCACCCCCACGGTCCGCTACATATATATATATATATATATATATATATATATATATATATATATATATATATATATATATATATATAGTGCTACTCGCTTGAAAAAACCTTAGGTATTTCGGCTTGTAGTTGAACAAGCCAAGGAAAAATGAGGAATAAAAAAAGAAAGAACTAAGAACATGAAATTGAGGCGAAAACAATCGTCCAGAATCCAAGCTCGGAGTCCAAAGAAGAAAAAAACTCCAAAACGAGTAAAAAGACAACTACGTAAAGTGCTCAATACACGAAGTAGAGCAAACCTAATATAAACCTAAAGAGCCAGGTAAACCTACCTAGGTTTCACCTAAACGGATCGTCAGGGTACAACTGACGATCCGTTTAGGTGAAACCTAGGTAGGTTTACCTGGCTCTTTAGGTTTATATATATATATATATATATATATATATATTTGTGTATTTAGGCAGCAATCCTTCTTTCAAGCAAATTTCATTAAAAACGACTGACAAGGTGCTTTTATTTAGTTTTTTTTTATATAATTTCTATATAATAAAGAAAAACTTTATTAGATCGCACGAGAAATTATATAAAAAACTAAATAAAAGCACGTTGTCAATCGTTTTTAATGAAATATATATATGTATATATATATATATATATATATATATATATATATATGGGAGTTAAAGGGAATATATATATATATATATATATATATATATATATATATATATATATATATATATATATATATATATATATATTCCCTTTAACTCCCATCTTTCTGAATCTATATTTTAAAAACAATTTATGTTTAAATATTTTTTGTTTTTTGCCTGGAAGAATTTTAAATCCATTTATTACTGAAACCGTTTGATCTGATGAAGCGAAACCAAAATCGCGATTTCGCAAAATAAAATATTACCATGGTTTTCTGAAGTCCCCGCTTTCTCATATATATATATATATATATATATATATACATACAGGGGTTGGACAAAATAATTGGAACAGGTGCAAATTCCACTCCTATATTTCAAAAACCTATTATATTAAGAAATTTAACTAAAACTTCGTAATTGCAGGTTATATCTATTGTAAATACGTTTATTTATCTAATTTACTGTCTAAATTTAAGCTAAATGCGTGACCTCTCTGAGTTCGAAAAGGGGCAAATTGTTGGAGCTCGCATGGCAGGAGCCTCGATAACTAAGGTTGCTGAACTGTTGGGTTTTCAAGTGCTACCATATCAAGAATTATGATGCAATTTGATAAACAGGGCAAAACCTCTAGCAACCGTAGCAATTCAGGCCGGACTTGCAAATTTACTGACAGGGACTGACGTGCATTGAAACGCAATAAATCATCGGACAAATGCGGCCAAAGTGACTGCTGAGTTGAATAACCATCTGAATATTTTAGTTCCTACTAAAACTGTTCACCGTGAGCTCCATAAGGCTGCATATCATGGAAGAGCCGCCGTGAGGAAACCTCTTCTCTCCACTCGCAACAATCAGAAGAGGTTGAAGTGGTGCAGAGATCACAAAGCCCGGTCTGCAGAGCCAATGAAAGCAAGTCATATTCTCAAACAAGTCCAGTTTTTCTCTTTTCCCAACTTCAGGGCGACTTTATGTGTGGAGGCAGCCCAAAGAAGCTTACAACCCTGACTGCCTTCTTCCAACAGTGAAGCATAGCGGTAGATCAGTGATAGTTTGGGCCGCTATATGATGGAAATGTCTCGGCCCAATAGTTGCCCTGCATGGTAGAATCCAGAGCAAAGATTACCTGAACATTTTGGGTGATCATATTCATCCAATGGCCAAGACTTTATTCCCTGATGGTGACTGCATCTTCCAAGACGATAATACCCCAATACATACTGCTCGGGTGGTTAAGAATTGGTATGAAGAGCATGAAAGTGAGCTAGAACACATAGAGTGGCCTCCCCAATCTCCAGATATCAATATTATTGAACATTTGTGGTGTATTTTGGAGCAACAAGTTAGGAGTTACTATCCTCCACCGTCGTGTCGTAAAGAGCTGGAGAAGTTGTTAATGGAAGAATGACTGAAAATTCCTATATATATATATATATATATATATATATATATATATATATATATATATATATATAACTAGTAGTTAAAAAAATGGTGAGAGTGAGCTTTTTCAGTGCTTGAAGAATGCTTGGGAAGGTTTGCAATCTACTTTTTTTCAAAAATTGTTGGAAAGAATACCAGGAATTTGTAAAACAGTAATTAAAGCAGGTGGTGGTTTTATTGACAAAAACAAAATATGATGCTGTTATATGATTTTTTTTAATATTTACGTGCTTATTTTTATTTTGTCAAAATAAAAGTAAATTGACGTTAAAGGTGAAAATGTAGGAAGATGTCATTGGATGCTTATTTATTTCTGTAAAGGAATAATGCTGTATAAAAAGGAAAAAATGTCTGCTGTTTATCGGGATGGTTCCGTAGCTGACAATGCTGTACGTAAGGGATTCGATATGCTTAGAAGTGAGAAATCTGGAAGACCGAGACCTGTAGTCACAGATGATGAGCAAATCAAAATGCTGATTAAAAATAATCCAGATCTCATGACACTGGACATCGCAGAAATACTCCCCATATCTTATATGAGAGTTGTAAGGCATTTGAAAACACTTGAGTTCGTGAATCGCTGAGACGTTTAGGTGCCTTACGATTTAAAGAAAATCAAATTAAATGAACTGTCCGCCTGACATTCTCTGTTCAAACACAACAAACTTTTAAAGAACTATCACAAGCGATGAAAAGTGGAGTGTTTACAACAATGTGTTGTCATCTTTTAAAACATTTACCAGACACTTTTTTTTTTTTTTTACATTTTCAACAATTGATGATTAGTCCTTTCTTCTCGCAGTTATCTTTCCGGGTGACGGATTTTATTACTCACAAGCTTATTTCGGTGTCGTCCTCATTTATCTATTTATTTAATAGCACAATAGGAGCAGAAGCATTATTACAAAGGACGAATGTGACGAATACCTGAAAAAGAAAGTAATATTTTGTGAAAAATTATATATAAAAAACTAACTTTTAATTGTAAGAAGCATGATTGTTAGCAAAAGAGGCGGCCCAGTGTGTGAGTTATATATTGGGGATGTCAAAATAAGCCATGTACAGAAATTGAACTGTCTGGGTCTTGTAGTAATAAACGACGGAAAATATAACACAGATATCCTAAAAGGTGTAAAAGAATAACGAAAGATGTCTTCCAGACACTAAGCAAAATAAGATGCTAATATATTCGCGTTAATAACGTTTTTTTCCAAGAAAAATCATTTTCAAATAAATTATCTTCCAGTCGTTTTGACTCTCTCTGTATCTATCTATCTATCTATCTATCTATCTATCTATCTGTCTCTCTATCTATCTATCTATCTGTCTATCTACCTCCCTTTCTATTTCTCTATCAATCTCTGTTTCTTCTATCTATCTATCTATCTATCTATCTCTGTATGTATATATATATATATATATATATATATATATATATATATATATATATATTTATCTCTCTATATATCTATCTCCCTTTCTATTTCTCTATCTACCTCTATCTCTGTTTCTTCTATCTATCTATCTATCTATCTATCTTTATTTCTATTTCTCTCTCTCTCTCTCTATCCCTCTCTATTTCTATCTCTCTTTCTCTCATTCTATCTATATCTATCTCTTTCTCTCTCTGCCTATTTCTATTTAGCTATCTCTATATGCATCTATCTGTCTATCTCTATATATGCATATTTCTCTCTATCTATATATCTCTCTGTCTCTCTTTCTTTCTCTCTATTTCTATATCTCTCTTATATCTCTTATCTCTCCTTCTCTCTCTATTTATCTATCTCTATATCTCTATCTACATATCTCTCGCTTTCTCTTTCTCTATCTCACTTTCTATCTCTCTTTCTCTCTCTCTATATATATATTTATCAATATCTCTCTTTCTCTGTCTCTCTAAATATTTTTTTCTCTCTCTCTCTCTATTTATTTATGTCTCTCTCTATATATATATCTTTATCTCTCTTTCTCTCTTTATCTCTCTATCTATCGCACTGTCTTTCTATCTGTCACACACTCTCTCTGTCGCTCTCTCTATCTATCGCACTCTCTTTCTATATCTATCGTACTCTCTATCTCACTCGCTCACTCTCTCTCTCTCTCTCTATATATATATATATATACATATATATATACATACATATATATATATATATATATATATATATATATATATATATATATATATATATATATATATATATATATCTGTGTGGATGTATATAATTGAGTTCGAATTCCAGTCGAATCCGTTACGTTCACTTGTGCTTATACACTTGGGAAAGCTAAGAGTCCCCCTCCCCGCTCCACAGCTATGGGTAAAAAGCAAGACAGACTGGGTTCTATAGCTTTGATGGCAACTGGTCTAGGAGAAGGACAATTCTGAATTCAAAACCTGTGGAGGGTCGTTTGGGGACCTTGTGGCACGCAGTGCGCAAGGTCCCTGTATTTGACCCTTCAAAAACTATGGTTGGTTCTGCACAAAACCTTCACCACTATAAACAAATTTCATGTGCTGGTGTCGGGCTGTCTGTTCCTAGGAACTGATCTGCTTGACCCTCATACGTTGAATACGACGGGAGAGTCCATCATATATATATATATATATATATATATATATATATATATATATATATATATATATATATATATATATATATATATAAGTTGTTCCTAAGGACATTTTGTTTTGTTGTTAATAGTTACTTTGTTTTAATAAATTCATTTCATTATTGGCTTGAAAAGTCTACATTGGACGAAACGCGTCTGCTAATAATACAGTCTTCTTATTGTCTTTTATCTTTATAAATATTGTGTTTTTCTACAGGTTAACTCATATATATATATTTCTCTGTCTATATCTCTCTTTCTCACTATTTATCTCTCTATACATCTCTTACTATCTCTATCTCTCTCTCTCTCTCTCTCTCTCTCTCTCTCTCTCTTAACCTATCTATCTCTTTCTTATATATATAAGAATGTATGTATGTATCTATACATCTATGTATATAATCAAGGACATCTCGCGTCTGTGCTTCAGAACCTTTTAATCTATTTTACTTTGCTGTTTTTCGTCGCTTCTGTTTTTGTTTAATGCAGTTCACATCCACGCTTCTTGTAAGACGATACGTTTGCGCGGGAAAATTGCTCGTGGCGGTTATTAGCATTTTAAATGAGACGTATGTAGATCAGGGCAAATGTTTCTTCTGAAATGTCCCCTTAAAATGACAGTAGTCACAAATCTGAACCATTCGAAATGATTATCTATAAGCTAGCTTATCCATGTCGCCATAAGATACATAATATATTATAAGCATATTATTGTGGAAAAAGCTTTATACTGACAACGTGTTTCGTCTTCGTCAGATAGGCGTCTTCAAGTCAGATTTTTTTTTTACTTCTCAATTCATAGTTTTTCTATTTTGTCTCATTTCTCCACTCTTATACGAATTCTGCATCTCAGCACACACTACATATTAATGCGAGTAAAACAGAATTTATCAGTATCTGTCTATATTTCTGAGATGAGGTATTACGTACACTATTTACATTATTCGGACTATTGTCCTCATCTTTGTCACCATATTTATTTCAACGTTTCGGCCTTTCAGTATCTGTCTATATTTCTGAGATGAGGTATTACGTACACTATTTACATTATTCGGACTATTGTCATCAACTTTGTTGCCATATTTATTACAACGTTTCGGCCTTTCAGTATCTGTCTATATTTGTGAGATGAGGTATTATGTACACTATTTACATTATTCGGACTATTGTCCTCATCTTTGTCGCCATATTTATTACAACGTTTCGGCCTTTCAGTATCTGTCTATATTTCTGAGATGAGGTATTATGTACACTATTTACATTATTGGGACTATTGTCCTCATCTTTGTTGCCATATTTATCACAACGTTTCGGCCGTTGTACGCTCCGGCCTTCTTCGAGTGGTTGAAATGTCGAACTGAACCCTTTATTTCGCTCACTGGGGTAGACTGTTCTTGTTCCACGTGCCATGTCTAATGGATGTCAGTTATCAGTTATCTCCTGTTAATTCCCCTCTTCAAGTTGTCCACCGCCTTAACCAGGTTCTGAACTCACAAATCTTTTGGCTCCTGTCACTGGATCTAACTAACGCCTTTATCCAGTGAGATAAATATAGGGTTCAGTTCGACATTCCAACCACCTGAACATGGCCGGAGCGTACTACGGCCAAATCTTTGTAATAAATATGGCGATAAAAATGCGGACGATACTTCGAACAATGTAAATAGACTTTATCAGCTACAACCAAGAAAGAGAAATTCAGTTGGAAAAAACGGTAACAATATCTAATCCGTCCAGGAATTTGTTTACCTCGGCAGCAACATCCAGTCAACGAAGAGAGACATCAAAATCCGCAAAGACAAGGCCTAGTGTGTCCTTGATGGTCTGAGCACCATCTGGAAGTCCTCCCTCTCTGACAATCTTAAGAGGGTTTTCTTTAAGGCTACGGTAGAATCTGTCTTGCTCTACGGCTCAACAACATGGACACTGACGACACACTAAGAAGCATCACTTGACGAAACATACACAAGGATGTTACGAGTTGCATTGGCTATCAGCTGGAAGAAACACCCAAAAAAGAAACGCCTGTAGGAAGACCTTCCTCCTATCTCAGTTACGCTGGTCACTCCTAGAGAAGTAAGCCAGAACTTGTGAGTGTCACCCTCCTATGGAACCCATTGCGCGGATAAAGATCGGTTGGAAGACCTAATCACACCTATCAACTTGTAGATGACGCTGGATGCCATCTGGAGGACCTGCCGACGGTGATGTCTGACAGAGATGGTTGGAAGGAACGAGGCAGGAGAATCCGAGAAGTATTCTCGACCTGTTGATGATGACATGTTATAAAAGTGTCGCTTTTTATTTATGTTGTTTGTGAAATACCCTGTCTAACAAATCCTTTTTCTTTTCGGTATTTTCTTGCTCGAAATAGATCTGATCTTCTAAGCCATTCAAATACCTCGGTGGCTGATTCCGTTAAATTATCTAGTGGTATTTCTGGGTGATTTTTTAACTGATACAGTCTTTCTTATCAAATCTCGAAATGAATGTTGTCTTGAATGGCCACTCTTCTAGATCTTTTGCATAAATGCAAGTGTTCCCCAGGGATCTGTATCCTTCGACCTACGTTGTTCTTAATTTTCATAAATGACCTTCCCGATGTGATGAGTTCTCAGCTGAGTATCTATGCTAATGATAAACTATTTCCTCCTCTGTTAATAGTAAATCTGATCAGTTCGATATCGTCAGTTTAGTCGTTGATCTATTAAATGACCTACAATCTGTTGTTAAATGGGACAGAGAGTGACTTACTATTTACATTATTCGGACTATTGTCCTCATCTTTGTCGCCATATTTATTTCAACGTTTCGGCCGTTGTACGCTCCGGCTTTCTTCAGGTGGTTGGAATGTCGAACTGAACCCTTTATTTCGCTCACTGAAGTAGACTGTTCTAGTTCCACGTGCCAGGTTTTTAATGGATGCCAGTTATCAGTTATCTCCTGTTAATTCCCCACTCCATGTTCTCCACTGCCTTAACTAGGTATTGAACTCACAACTCTTTGGGTCCTGTCACTGGATCTAACTAACGCCTTTATCTACTGTGCCATGTGTCGGTTCAGTTCGACATTCCAAACAGCTGAAGAAGGCCGGAGCGTACAACGGCCGAAACGTTGTAATAAATATGGCGACAAAGATGAGGACAATAGTCCGAATAATGTAAATAGTGTACATAATACCTCATCTCAAAAATATAGACAGATAAATAGTGGCTTGTTAATTTTATAAACAAAACTGCTCTTTTTTAATCGTTTTAGAGGACACTTTTTTTAACCTTCCATCAATCTGCATGGCTGATGCTAACCTTCGTGAAAGTGACTCATTGCGTTTTCTCGGACTAACATTTTCGGCAGACATGAAATTAAAAGGTTATATTGAATAAATTGCTAAGCCTGCAGCTAGGAAAGTTGCTTCACTGTGTCATGCGAGACAATTTTTCTCGCCCGTATCCATTTTACATATTTATAAATCTATCATTCGTCCTTGCTTTGAATATTGCTACCACATCTGGCCTGGTCCTTCTGCTATAAATTTAGAAATTCTTGATACAATCCAAAGAAGAATCTGCAATTTTATTGGTTTTGACCTGGCATCTTGACTCCGGGAACTTCCCCACTGCCGTAACGTAGATTCCCTGTGCCTTTTCTATAAATATTTTCGTGGTAATTGTTCGGATGAACTTTCCCCTTTGGTATCTAGACTTTATGAATTTAAGTGCAGTACTAGATTGGCGGCAAGGTCTCATCATTTTACAGGTAAAATTGCTATATATAACGTTAACTTCTGTTAACAGTTTCTTCTCTCGCACTTCTCGCTTGTGTAAGTCTCTGCCAGCTTCTTACTTTCCAGTCAACGTTGATCTTCCAAAATTTAAATGAAATGTCAATCGTTATCTTCTGTCTTCCTGTTCTTTTATTGTCCTCTTTCCTTAATAGGATATCTTTCTCATACTCTACAGCGCTCAGTAATCTTGTTGTAACCTAGAAAAGGTTACTGAATGAGGAATAACCAAAACGGAAGTTGGAAATGAAATGGTAATCTTTATAACATCAACAAAATACAATACTCACCAGCGGCGTGAAGTAGGTAAACCACTGCGAGTGGTGGAATACTTAGACAGCATATTACCTCCACTTACAATAGTGTCCAACATATTTATGAGGATTGGGATATATCCATTAGTGTTCATAGGTACGGTATATAACAAATTTCTTGCATCTTAGTGGCTTTATCGCCTTGCTTGGGGTGAAATGATTAAAAAAATAACTTCGTCAGATAGAGACTTTCCTATGGATGCCAAGCGTGGTGCCGAACACATGAATAAATATCTAAACTGTCAATTAGGCTGGCATCTCGGTCCCACCCTTTCACTGTCAAAAAGTTTAAATGTAATCGTCTCTTCTACTCAAACAGCTTCTTCTCCCACACTTCCCGTCTGTGGAACTCCCTTCCCCTTACTTGCTTCCCCGATGATTATAATCTTCAAATATTCAAGTTTAATGTCAATCAACATCTGACACCCTGAGGTTGTTCCCCGGCCTTGTCTGTATCCTTTCCCCAAGCTTGCCTCTTTACTCCTGTTCTCAATCCTCTGTAACCCTTGCGTGCTAGTGGCACTCCCGCCTTGCTTGAGATGAATTGCTTTAAAAAAATTGTGTACAGCTGCTTTCAAAAATCAATGGTAAAAATGCAACTGAAACCCGTAGATCTTAACGAGAACCATGCTTCTTCAGACCACGTTGACTGACGCTACAGAATCACAAACAAAGAACTTTATCAAGTAACATAAACTTGAGGACTACCAACAGCTGTAACAACTAAAATAGATAGAATATATAACTCGAAGGGAACATAATGAAATAATGAAGTTGTTGACATTCCACAACACTTTGAATAAATGATTAGGAAGGAAAGAGCGATAACAGCTACTGAATTTGAGAAACTTATTTTACTGAAAAGGTTAGGAAGGTAGCCTCCATCTATACTGAAAAGAGTGATAACAGCTACTGGATTTGAGAAACTTATTTTACTGAAAAGTTTAGGAAAGTAGCCTCCATCTATACTGAAAAGAGCGATAACAGCTACTGGACTCGAGAAACCTATTTTACTGAAAAGTTTAGGAAGGTAGCCTCCATCTATACTGAAAAGAGCGATAACAGCTACTGGATTTGAGAAACTTATTTTACTGAAAAGTTTAGGAAGGTAGCCTCCATCTATACTGAAAAGAGCGATAACAGCTACTGGATTTGAGAAACTTATTTTACTGAAAAGTTTAGGAAGGTAGCCTCCATCTATACTGAAAAGAGCGATAACAGCTACTGGACTTGAGAAACCTATTTTACAGAAAAGGTTGGGAAGGTAGCCTCTATCTATACTGGAAAGAGCGATAACAGCTACTGGAATTGAGAAACATATTTTCTTGCAAAGAAAGATTTTATAAACTTCAACGGCTGATTACCCAGGGTTGATGCAACGGCCTCGTGCCAAACCGCTAATCTATGATTAGGGGGTCGTATGCACCGGGCCTGCTATTACAATTACCAACACCTACATTGTAGTATCAGGTCAATTCTACTCTACTACATCTCAAATAATATGTCCCCACCTCCGAATCTATGATATGCCCCCACCTCTACTACACCTCAATTTTCATAAGGTAGTATTCATATAAGTGTAACACTATTTAGAAACGGCAGGTTAATTAATCAATTAATTAACCACAGAAGTTAATTACGGGGATTACTTAAACCGATAGATATAACGAAAGACATACTGAGCGATTACTTAAACCGATAGATAAAACGAAAGACATACTGAGCGATATTCTTTTTGTTTTGTTATTTTCCCAAAACAGGGTATCGGTGAAAAAAAGATTTTTTTGTTTTGTTATTTTCAAGTGCGAATCAAGATAACCATTTTACTTTCTCGCGGAAGTGTGATGCTGAGATATGCCAAATTATCTGCGAGGACAAAGGAAGGAAAAAGAGAAAGAAGAGAAGGAAACAGAGGGACAAGACTTAACTTAGATGATAAGAGAAGGAAAAAGTCCACCCACAAAAGCGATGTTGTTTTGGGTAGTGGAATGGCGAAAATTCTGATGGTCATTGTCGTAAAAATTAGTTGAGGGATACCAGAGCTTCTGGGCGGATAAAACATTGGCTGTGTCAGGATGACGAACTTGTGTTATCAGTAGTTGATGGGTCGTCTGCCGACCGCACACGGGGCTCGACCCTGGATTGAGAGGAAATGTCGACTGGACAGAACATCTACGTTCTGTTTAAATTCGTTTGTGATAACGAAGGCCATGTTATGGTATTTATTTTAATTAACCCAATTTCGCCAAAAAATTCGTCCACTTAATGTTGGCGGAAAAACTTGGTTGAGAAAAACCATATGCCGTGAAGTTGGATAAAAATTGAGATTATCAGTTGACGCCTATTGGCTGAATAGCCAGGCGGAGATGATCATGTGACGCAGAGAGGAGGCCTGCTACCGCCCATTGAGAGGATAGGTATGAGATGTTACTGCGAGAAAGTGGGAAAACCGTTGACGCCCTCTAAAGTATGGTGAGATACCCATATGAGAGCAGAAGAGGGTGGGAGTGGAATAAGATTTCCAAATATGGAAAATGATAATTATTTTTGGCCGAAAACAAAGAAAATCCTTATTGGGAATTTGAAATCAACGTGGTGGCCAAACCACGTCCGACCCCACGCCAGGTTTTGATCGGCGTCCATATAAGCAAACATCTACGGGTGTTTCAGTCGAGTCCAGTCAGTGAGTGAAGAGTACAGCCAGTACAGTACGAGAGAGCAGTGCAGTGCAGTTCGCAGAGAGACGCGCCTCGCACAGGTGACCGCACGATTCCATGGTTTCCGACTTAGACTTCTAACCAAGAACAAATTTGTTGAAGTCCGACTTTAGATTTCCCACCAAAACAAGTTTCCGACTTAGACTTCTAACCAAGAACAAATTATAGAAGTCTGATTTATATTTTCCACAAGAGCTGACTTTATTGAAAAACAATCCAGATATCCAGAACTAGTTAAGGAACGCAAAAGTGTTACAATCCACATTTTTTTTCTTCGGGCTGGGAGAGAAAGAGAGAGACGCACTCCTGTAACTCAACAAACCGACATAAAATTAATCACTATTCCTAACCATTCGCTCGCCTTGAAGTTGTTTGTGCTTTTGTTTTTTTTGTCTACAATTATTGTGCAGTATCACCTTGACCCGGATTCGGCTGGCACTACGGCCCGACGTCTGATTGATCTCGTCAACCTAAGATCAAATCACAACGTGGGTAGGTTGAATCGAGATCAAAGCAGTTGCTTCGGTGACCAGGCGTTGGAAGCGAGCCGAGTACGACAGGTTGGTACTAGAACCCAACAAGACTTCAACCGATGTCCCAGGGTTAGCCCGTCACAAAGGACCGACGTCACATATTGGCGTCGTGACTGAAAAAGAAGTCGGGTGTCACAAATGGTGCCCTGACCAGGACGACGGGTGTCACATAAGATAGACATTTTATCGTAACCTAATTATGTACAGTAATGAATCATATGCAATATAGGTGAACAATTCAATTTAAAAAATTGAAAATAAATACAATTTATCTAAATACAAATTAGAGACATGTCATGATAGATAATTCCATCTTAACTAAATCAACAATTTTTCGCTGCGATTTTTAATTTTAACTTGAAATTTTTATTGTTAAAAAATTAATTTAAAATATTCAACATTATTGCTAAACATAGTGAATTTTATACAGTGGTTTTTCGAGACTTAGCATGAGCAAAATGAATTCACGTATCTGAACGAAAAAAAAAGACCTTAGAATAACGTCAAAATCCGTGAATTTTTTTTTTTTTTCATCCATTAATAATCAGTTGTGCTTAGTTTAATTTATAATGAATACAAATGCAGGTGTCATAAAGCACTACTCGGGGCCCCAAATCTGTGTTACCCCTAGCCCAATAGTTGGTTGGCGGGTGTACGCACCTGCCCTGCAATTACAAATAAGAACATCGCCACTGTACTATAAGGTTAAGTTTTTGATAAAAAATAAACCCGTTATTTCATTCGGGCCGCCATGTTATTTGCTGTCATATAAGTTTTTCGTTTTAATTGTTGACAGCGCAAACATTAACCATTCTTCAACCTCGTCAGAAACATTTTATATCAAACTAGCAGCATGACCCGGCGTTGCCCGGCGCTTGATTAAAAAATCGTATGACTCATACAGCAATCGCTATCACTTGACTTAAAATATTTTTGCCCTTCCTTGCCTTTAAAGGAGTGCCCTTTGCCGTGCTGATGTTGCTACATGCCTTACTTCTTGCCTATCTCACACTGCGAATTTTTTCTAAGCTCTATACTAAACATTAAATCTGTTACGACAAAAGAACTAAACAAAATGAACACAAAACGATCAGATTTAAAAAAAGGACTCGTAACTGGAAAAACCGAATGAAAAAAGAATGTTAACAGCAAATACTTTTTCACACCCAACCCAGTTCTGCGGAATCAGAATCAACGTCGAGTTTAAGCAAGCGAATGAGACAATTGGAGTAAAGTGCCATGCAGATTTAAACTTTTCCCACTTGTGACGAATGCAGCTATCGATTTCTTTGCATGCTAGCATGCTAGTTAACATTCGTGTCAGTCAGCTGTTGGCTCTCACGCTGGCCAATAAAATCTTACTTGTCTATTCGTGGAATCCAGCTGTAGGCTCTCACTCTGGCCAGTAGAAAATGGCCGCAAACTACATGAAAACTGCCGTAGAAGCATGAAAAACATCGATTATTTCCACTATCGATGGGAGTTGGGAAATGCAAAGTCGGTCTTGGCCTTTGTACTAACTTGGAGCACGTGCATGTAATTTTTGGTGCAAATCCGTCTAAAATTGCGGCCGTGCATTCGTTACACACACACACACACACACATCCTGCCTTATATAGATAGAGATGAGATCTTATCACTAACGCTGTTGTTGTGATTCATTTTTTGTGTATGTGTGTGAAGAAGTATTAACATTTCTTCTTCATCATAGCCATTTTAATGGTTATGTTATGTTCTGTATTTTTAACATAAAGCCTGACACCAAATAAACTCAAATCAACTACCGTAACTTGTTATGCAACTGATAAACGTAAAAAAAAAATTGATTATAAGAAAAAAATCATTAAGTAATAAACATTATTAACAGGAAAATGATTTTAAAAGTAACCTCTAGAACAACTCAAAATAAAAAGGAAATTTTCTTTTGAAATCTTCGCTTCCATATTTTATCGATAACCATTCAAAGAACCGCGAAAGATTTTTTTTTTTTTGCCGTCAACTTTCAAGACGTCAGCTTGAACCACGTGACTTTAAATAAAATTCAGATTCAATTTTGAACTTTGCAGGGATTTTTGGCCTGCTTATTTATTTATTTATTTATTTATTTATTTATTACTGTTTACACAGATTTTTCTTTAGAATGAGTAAAAAGGACAAATGCTTACCGCAAAGAGAATTTTCAGAATTAACATTTCCTTTGAAATAAAATGAATTAAAATGTCAGCCAAAGTGGAAGATTAATATACAAATATCTGCACATTTTGATGGAATTTTTTAATGTTTTCATATTGAATGAGTGTATATAGATAAGATGTAGATATGCATGTAGATGTGTTATATATATATATATATATATATATATATATACTAGCTTAAAAGTATTTAAGCTAGCACCTGCTGAGGGCTCTTGATTGGGCCTTCATCCCAATCGGTAGGGAGGAGTAGATGCGATAGGCAACAATAAACTACAGAACTCAAAAATCATCGCTGCATTTGAGTATGGCATTAATATCTAAGCTTACCTTTTAAAAGTTCAACGAAAATTCTTCTGCAGTCACTGAATTTAAAGACTATTTCATGTACGTAGGCCCTTACTATGTGTAAAAACAATTATTTTCATATTCATGGGTGACTTTTGCTGGTTTTCGCAAATAATTTTGATTATTCCCAAATTTATTTCCAAATTATAAAAATTATTATCGCACAACAAAAAAAAATCCGTCGCAAAAAAAAATCACGTAAAAAAAGTGGCCAAAACAATCGCAATCCTGAAAATTTGTGAATCCAAAATTTCAGAATTGCTGGTCTGGATCCGGCCCGGAATATTTATTATTTTTTTCACGGAGTTGGCCAGATTGAAAAATAGTAAGAAATGTTGGGCTATGACTTTCAGGAGTATAGTTTAAAAAGTGTGACATGGTGACACACTGACATTCGCATTTATTAAATATAGGGTGTATCAAAAATACTTTTACAAACTTTGGCGGGGGCGGGATCCTCACACCAAAACAAGGACAAAAGTCCATGTAAACGTACATCCGCAAATCGTTCGTTTTTGAGTTAAGTTTAAAGAAAGTTTACTATCGATAGACTAGGTTACATTTGTCATTCGTGTACATTTATGGCTAGTCTGTCGTCAACGTTTGACGTGTGTAGTAATGAGTTTATTGACAAGTGTTCCGTTTAACAATTGCCAGATATTCATGTCGTGAGCAGGCAGATATGATTTTTATATACGGCCGCGCGAATGGTAACGGGCACGAGGCAGCACTGATGTAGCAGATTGCGTTTCCAGGGTCATCCAACCTTTGCTGCTGTTTATCTTCGTATTGCTGAAACAGGATCCGTGACATCACAAGCTATGGATCGAGGACCACAGAGATCCGCTCGTCACGCCTGACCACGAAGAACGCATTCTACAAGCTGTCGGAGACGATCCGAGTATCAGCACGCATCTAGAAGGCCTAGCCTGTGGTACATCTCATATTACCGCATGGAGGTTACTTCAAGAGCATCACTTTATCTGTATCATTTGTAAAATATGCAAGGGTCTTTCGTCCTCTGATCACTCACCGCGGCAGGATTTTTGCCGATGGTTTATTGCATAAAATGTCGGCCCGTTGTTTGTCTCTTCGGTCTTGTTTACGGATGAGGCAACAATTTGAAGAGAAGGTATAACAAATTTACATTTGTCGGCGGATCGGAATCTCCATGGTACAATACAGGCTAGACACCAGCATCAGTTTATGATTAATACGCGGGCTGATATCTTAGGTGACTGTCTGGTAGATCCATATGTTCCACCAGCACGTCTTACAGGTGCAGTCTACAGGGACTTTATTTCAAATACATTCCATACCCACTAGTTCAGCTAATACAAAGACGTATATAGTTCATGCATAATGGGGCTCCAGCACATTTTAGTCACATTGTTCGTGGTGCAGGGTTAGGGTTAGATGGCTAGGTAGGGGAGGACCGGATCCATGGCTTACACGTTTACCCGGTTTCAATTCTTTGGATTTTTTATTCTAAAAGAATTGTTTTATGCAGCAGACATAAATAATTCAGAAGCGCTTCATCAACGTATCATGGGGGACTGTGAAACCATTCAACACCGGATGGCAGAATTTGAAAGGGCTCACCAATCGATTATCCAACGGGTGCATGCGTGAGTATAAGCAAGTGGAGGACATTTTGTACATTTGTTATGAGTTGGGGTGTACAGAGATGTTTTGGTGTCAGGAATCCACCTCCAAAGTTAATAAAAGTATTTTTCATGCACCTTATATATATATATATATATATATATATATATATATATATATATATGTGTGTGTGTGTGTGTGTGTGTGTGTGTGTGTATGTGTGTTTGTGTGTGTGTGTGTAATATATATAAGCTAATTCTATAAACAACAGCCACCTGCACTAATGCAAAGCTCTTCAGTAAAATAAATGTAGCACTTTGGCTGATTGGCATTTGTTTACATTTGTATAAACAATACGCTAGATTTAGTTGTGTAACTCTACCGAGTGAAGATAGCTCTGGCTGGCACCAAATCAGTTGTGTTTCAATCCTGGCTTGAGGCATTCGGATGTCTAGTCGCACTGAGGAGCTGTGATACAGCGAAACAGTACTGTCTGTGAATGACATATATTTACTTATATATATTTTACATATATATATTACATATATATTATATATATATTACATATATATATATTACATATATATATATTACATACTTAATATATATATATATATATTACATACTTAATATATATATATATATATATATATATATATATATATATTACATCAAAGTTTTAAGAAAATATCATTTAATTTACAATAAAAGAAATAGAAAATTTACTTAACTTAAATGATACGTAATTTAAAAAAGCACTCTCACACACAAACAATATTTATCTGTTTATATTCATGGGATAATATTGTAACTATTTACACTATTTATATCATTGGACTATTGTCCTCACTTTTGTTACCATATTCACAACGTTTCGACTGTTGTACGCTCCGGCCTTCTTCAATATCTCTCTTTATTTCTGAGATGAGATATTGTAACTATTTATACTATATACATCGTTCGGAATATTGTCCTCGCCTTTGTTGCCATATTCACGACGTTTCGGCCGTTGTACACTCAGGCCTTCTTCAGTATCTGTCTATATTTCTGAGATGAGATAATCTAACTATTGCACTATTTACATCGTTTGGACTATTGTCCTCACATTTGTTGCCATATTCACGACGTTTCAGTGCTTCTATGCTCCGACTTTCTTCAGGATATATAAAAGTAAGCAAAATGTTCCGTTTTATTTTACTTTTTTTTTTCTCTTCCCACTTCCTCAAAAGTTTTGGCTATTTTTTTTTTTGCTCTTAGATCAATGCGTTTTATACATGAAAATAAACAATTTCCCTCGAATTTCTCTACATTTTAACTGTGTATTATACTCCCTAGCGATCTATATGCACAGAATTGCGGTAAGTTTAATAGCGTCTGTTATTATGAATAGAATTTCCAGAAGTACATGCACCGGTCACTTTATTGAGAATACCAAGTTATTGCCATGTTGGAGACCCTTTTCTTTTTAGGAGATCTTGTAGTTTGAAATCTGTGTCATCTAGTGCCATGTTGGAGACCCTTTTGCCTTGAGAACCAAGTCAGGTCTTCCTGGCAGGTATTCAACTACATGACTTCTATAGGTGGTCTTGTAGCTTCATGTCCGACTGTTAAAACACATTCTAGAATAAGAATACTTATATCTAAAATCAGTAAGAGACAATTGAAATTTCTGGAAGATCTAATGGTAATGGCAATAAAACCGTTTCCTTATAAGAAAACAGTTGGCATTCATTGACCGCGAAACCAGTACTGCTTCCGGTTAGAATTTATAAAATCTTTCTTTTAAAACAACTTTTCAGAAAAACAGGTTTCTCAAGCCCAGTAGCTGTTATCACTCTTTCCAGTATTGATGGGAGTTTCCTTCCTAACCTTTTATTTGAAGTAGTGTAGAATGTCAACATCTTGAATATGTCATTATTTTCTCTTCTCAAGCCCAGTAGCTGTTATCACTCTTTCCAGTATTGATGGGAGTTTCCTTCCTAACCTTTTATTTGAAGTAGTGTGGAATATCAACATCTTGATTATGTCATTATTTTCTCTTCTCAAGCCCAGTAGCTGTTATCACTCTTTCCAGTATTGATGGGGGTTTCCTTCCTAACCTTTTATTTGAAGTAGTGTAGAATGTCAACATCTTGAATATGTCATTATTTTCTCTTCTCAAGCCCAGTAGCTGTTATCACTCTTTCCAGTATTGATGTGAGTTTCCTTCCTAACCTTTTATTTGAAGTAGTGTCGAATGTCAACATCTAGATTATGTCATTATTTTCTCTTTGAATTAAATATGTTATGCATTTCAATTGTTGCAGCTGTTGGTAGTCCTCGAGTGATATGATTTCTCTTATTTGTAAAGTAATTTGTTTGCGAATCGACAGTCCACAAAGTTCCAGGAAAGGTGATCTTTGCCAAGACCCACTCGAACAAAGCCCTTTTTCACTATTGATCTCAGGAAGCGGTTGTATAAAGCTGAGAGTTTAAATATTCCAGGAAAACTGTGTTCCATGGAGAAATAGAGCTTTTAAAAGGTAACACACACCTGAGACCTTTAAAAATCTTTGACACTGAAAAGGCATACTGAAGGCAATATCAATGTCATAACATACTGAAGGCAATATCAATGACAGGAGGTACTGAAGGCAATACTCATGCCAGGACATACTGAAGGCAATAAAAATTACAGGACACGGTGAAGGCAATATCAATGACAAGATATACTGTAGGCAATATCAATGACAGGACATACTGAAGGCAATGACAACGACAGGACAGGGTGAAGGCAATATCAATGAAAAGACATACTGAGGGCAATATCAATGACAGGACAGGGTGAAGGCAATAACAATGACACGACATACTGAAGGCAATAACAATGACACGACATACTGAAGGCAATAACAATGACAGGTCACAGTAAAAACAATATCAATGACAGGACATACTGAAGGCAATATCTATGACAGGACATACTGAAGGCAATATCTATGACAGGACATACTGATGGCGATATCAATAAATATTTGGGAAATGTTTTAACAGTGGGCAGACAAACGAAGACGATTGGGGTGGCGAAGGATGCGTTCGAAAAGCTGAGAAAAGTATTAAAAATCAGAAAGATTCTTCGAAACAAAGAAAAGCGTATTAAACTGCTTTGTGATAGCAATCCTCCAAAATGTCAGTGAATGCTGGTCAACCTCCTCACAGATGAAGAAGAGACTTGAAGCAACAGAAATGTGATTCTACAGAAGAACGCTAAGGAAAATGGAAACAGAATGAGCACTACTTAACATCAGGTAGAGACAATTGAAATTTATAGGACACATTATGAGGAAAAGAGCTTGGGAAACCTGTTATTTATAAGGCAGATTGAAGGCAAGAGGGACAGAGGAAAGTGCATAACCTACCTAGAGAGCTTGAGTAAATGGATAGCGGAGTTGGGTTTAGGGGAGATAACAAGAAGACCCTCGAACGTTTAGGGACACATGATGAGAAAATAGGATTGGAGAATTCGACACGCAAAGGAGATACTGAAGGCAAAAGAGACAGAGGAAAACAGGGCGTAACCTGACTAACTATCTTGTGCAAATGGTCGAGAGAACAGGGAACGGGAGAGATAGTAAGTGGACAAACATTGCTTTGAATTACAACGGAAAGGAAATTGTGGTGTTACATGATCACCCACGCCCCGAAGGTACAAAAAAATAATAATAATAATAATAATAATAATAATAATAATAATAATGAAAGATGATAATAATAATAATAATGAAAAATAATAATGATAATAATAATGACAAATAATAATAATAAGACTAATAATAATAATAATAATAATAATAATAATAATAATAATAATAATAATAATAATGTGTCTTTGAAGATATTCGAAAAACTGTCAAAATACAAGGACCTTGAAATCGAAATCTCAAAAATGTGGCACATGGGAACATCAACAATTCCTGTTGTAGTTGGAGCCCTTGGACTGGTTGGAAAAGATTCCAGTAGGCTGATTGAAGGGATCCCTGGAAGTCCATGCCTCAAAGAGATACAAAAAATTGTTCTGACAAGTACAGCCCACACTTTACGAAGGGCTTTATCTATGTAATTATTTTTTTTTTTTCAGTGGAAAGTGTCATGATGCCATTTCTAACCTTAGGTCCCTGGGCGGGACTCGGAAAGAAATGTGTAAACGCCAGATATCAAAGGAAATAAAAATAATAATAATAATAATAATATGTGACTATACAATACACACTGACAGAACAATCAAAGCCAACCGTCCAGACATTGTTATTAAAGACCACAAACAAAATAATTGCCTCCTTATTGATATGGCAGTCCCTGCAGACTGCAATGTGTCTTTGAAGATATTCGAAAAACTGTCAAAATACAAGGACCTTGAAATAGAAATCTCAAAAATGTGGCACATGGGAACATCAACAATTCCTGTTGTAGTTGGAGCCCTTGGACTGGTTGGAAAAGATTCCAGTAGGCTGATTGAAGGGATCCCTGGAAGTCCATGCCTCAAAGAGATACAAAAAATTGTTCTGACAAGTACAGCCTACACTTTACGAAGGGCTTTATCTATGTAATTATTTTTTATTTTTTTATATTTTTTATTTTTTTTGCAGTGGAAAGTGTCATGATGCCATTTCTAACCTTAGGTCCCTGGGCGGGACCCGGAAAGAAATGTGTAAACGCCAGATATCAAAGGAAATAAAAATAATAATAATAATAATAATATGAAGAAGAAGAAGAAGAAGAAGAAGAAGAAGAAGAAGAAGAAGAAGAAGAAGAAGAAGAAGAAGAAGAAGAAGAAGAAGAAGAAGAAAATAATAATAATATGGTGTCCAAGTTGCATGTATCTCTCGAAAAATTAATTTTCATTCATTTATTTTCTTTTATAATGACAGCCAGTCTTTTTATGTCGTCAAATGTCATACACCTGATTCAGTAGGGAAAAATGTCGTTAACGAATTAATGGCAAACGCGGACTTTCAACAACTCTTTAACACCATTTATTTAAATACGGTCTTCAACGTCAGTAAAACAAACTCCAATTTCAACAGTTGTTACAATGACACGTCCAAAAGCACATTTAGATCGGAAATAGTCGGTTATTATCGGAGACTAGCGGAACTAATCGGTATTAATCGGAAGTAATCGTCAACAGACGATCATGTGTTATATACGGGATTTTGTGTGCTTGAATTGGCAGAAAACATTTCAAGCAGAGTTTGGTGAACTATTTTTGTTTTTTAACATGAATGTGTCCAACACGTCTGCTACGAGGCGTAAGATTATCGATTACACCTGCGAAATTGGTCGACTGATCCAAGATATGATTATACACAACTTGATCTCAATGGACGTTGGCTGGTCATAGAATCAGATATACAGACAACAACAAAACGCAAAAAATCTAAATAGCCTTCATCCTTAGTTTAACATACAATTTATAACTTCATCGACACATTTACGAAGGTTATAGGAAATAAACCCTGTTTCCAACACAGTTACGTACTCATATTAAACATACGCCCCAAATTTACTTTTCTACCAAATAAACGACAATATTGACAAACACGTTAAAAAGATTCCACAATGCAAGACACAGCGTTTAAGTCAAAACGTCTATGCATATAGATTAGATAGATAGATATAATATATATAATATATACATATAATATATGTAATATATAATATATATATATATATATATATATATATATATATATATATATAATATACTTATATATAATATACATATACATATATAATTTACAATATACTTATATATAATATATATATATATAATATATCTCTATCTATAAAAAGCAGGATGTGTGTGTGTGTGTGTGTGTGTGTGTGTGTGTGTGTGTGTGTGTGTGTAACGAATGCACGGCCGCAATTTTAGACGGATTTGCACCAAAAGTTACATGCACGTGCTCCAATTTAGTAAAAAAGGCCAAGGCCGACTTTGCATTTCACAACTCCCATCGATAGTGGAAATAATAGATTTTTTCATGTTTCTACAGCAGTTTTCATGTAGTTTGCGGCCATTTTCTACTGGCCAGAGTGAGAGCCTATAGCTGGCTGCCACGTATAGGCAGGAAGATTCTATGGACCAGCGTGAGAGCCAACAGCTGACTGACACGAATGTTAACTAGCATGCAAAAAAATCGATAGCTGCATTCGTAACAAGTGGGAAAAATTTAAATCTGCATGGCACTTTACTCCAATTGGCTCATTCGCTTGTTTAAACTCAACGTTGATTCTGATTCCGCAGAACTGGGTTGGGTGTGAAAAAGTATTTGCTGTTAACATTCTTTTTTCATTCCGTTTTTCCAGTTACGTGTCCTTTTTTAAAGCTGATCGTTTTGTGTTCATTTTGTTTAGTACTTTTTTCGTAACAGATTTAATGTTTAGTATAGAGCTTAGAAAAAATTCGCAGTGTGAGATAGGCAAGAAGTAAGGCATGTAGTAACATCAGCATGGCAAGGGGGACTCCTTTAAAGGCAAGGAAGGGCAAAAATATTTTAAGTCAAGTGATAGCGATTGCTGTATGAGTCGTACCATTTTTTAATCAAGCACGGGCAACGCCGGGCCATGCTGCTAGTATATATATACTATATATAATATAGATATATACAGTGACCTAAGAAAGGTTTTTAGCCAGGAGAAATAAACTAAAAAACTTCCAAAATTTAATTACATAATACCTACTAAACCTAAATAAATATTATTTGAAACTGGTAGGTCCTAATTTTGCTAGTTTTGTATTCGATTTTTCATGGATTTGATCAAGTTATCAACAATCGTCTGATTCATATTTTGCCACTCCTTTAGCAATGTTTCTGACGTGATTTCGGTTGCACGCTCTCGAAGTTTTCGGTGACGGTTCTCCCAAACGTGCTCTATTGGATTCATATCAGGACTTTAGGCTACCCATGGCAGTGACTTGATTCCTTGCGATTCCTTCCAGGCCTCCTTTGCTACTTTACTCGCATGACATGGCGCTCCATCTTCTTAATAAAGGTAGACATTCTTGTTAATCTGATTGGTTTCAAATAGTAGGAGTAGTCCTTTCTCTAATATTTTTTTTTATTTTGGACCATTAAACCACACATCAACAAGAATCAGTTCAGATTTCCATCCAAACCAGACAGCGCCCCACACCATGACTCCAATCCCTCCATGTTTCACAGTCTCCTGCAGACATTCAGTGTTCCAAGTCTCATTCTGATTTCTCCAAACATAAACCTATCTCGAATTCGAATATTGGCAGAAATTACTTTCATCTGTCCAACTTACAGACTGCTAAAATTCATAATATTTGCTCTCGAATTCTCTCGCCCAGTCCATACGCCTGTTCCTGTTAACCTCTGAAATCAAGGACTTCTTTCTTGAAACTCTTCTTTGATAGCCCAGCTCTTTCAGGGTCTTTCTCACCGTATATGGCGATATTTCCATGCTGTTGGCGACATCTTTGACGCTCTGACGACGGTTTCTGATGACTTCTCTCTTCAGCGCCCTTTTCGTTCACTCAGACACGATGTTGATCTTCCTGGACGTTGTTCCACACGACAATGGCCTTCTTCATCAAATTTCTTGACACTATTATTAACCGTTTGATGATTAACCTGGAAAAACCAAACAATTTCTCTATTTGACCTGCCACACTGATGCCATCCTATTATTTGCCCTCGTTGAAATTTACCAATTTCCTTAATTCCGCGAAATTTCATTGCACAATATAAATAAACTGTCGTTCATAGATTAGAGTAGCTTGGGACTAACACGGTATTGTCTGAAAAAAAGAAGATACGTTATTATACAAGCCAAAACTGCTGTAATTAAAGGTGGCTAAAATCTTATACATATATAATATATATATATATATATATATATATATATATATATATATATATATATATATATATATATATATATATATAATATTCATATATATATATATATATTATATACATATATATAATATACATATATATAATATACAATATATATATAATATTCATATACAGGAAATTTCCCGGTGAGCTCCAAAGTTATGGTCCATCACTTTAGAAATAACTGAAAAAAGTAAAAACTAAAAAAAAGCCCCAAAAAAGGAAAATATTGCGTAGACGCTGGGAAGATTTAAATATGGCTTCTTTGATGCTAGAATTTCTTTCAGTAAATAATAGGTAACCTCAGTTCCTTGTTTGATGAAACCTTCTTTAATTTTCAAGCATGTTTTTTTGTTTAATATTTAAAATATATTTGTTTAACATAAATAAATAAAACAATATGCAATGTAATTGGCCCTGATCTGGCTTCTCGCCTGCAGTCTCTCTCTCACAGACGCACCGTCGCCTCTCTTTGTCTCTTTTACAAATACTTCCATGGTAATTGCTCCGATGAGCTGCTATCGCTGGTTTCCAGGCTCCATGAATTCAAGCGTCCTACGAGGCTGGCATCCCGTTCCCACTCTTTCACTGTTGAAACTGTTAAATGTAAACGTCTCTTCTCCTCCAATAGCTTCATATCTCACACCTCACGCCTGTGGAACTCCCTTCCCTATTCCTGTTTCCCTGACAACTATAATCTCCAACTATTCAAATGTAACGCCAATCGAGATCTCCAGTTGCATTGATCTATCATTCTCCACATCTTTTCATCGATCATTCCTATCTGCTCTCGCTCTAAATCCTCTGTAACCCCTTGCGTGTTAGTGACTTTCAGCCTTGCCTGGGGTGAAAAGCTTTAAAAAAAATGTTTTTTTTAAATCGATGTAACATTTTACTTGCCTAAAACCTTCACATTTATTTGATTCTTTTGACTACGTTTAGGATTAAGTGGGTCCTTTTGACTGAACCCTTTTGATTGGGTCCTTTTGACTGAACCCTTTTGAATGGGTCCTTTTGACTGAACCCTTTTGATTGGGTCTTTTGACTGAACCCTTTTGAATGGGTCCTTTTGATTGAACCCTTTTGAATGGGTCCTTTTGACTGAACCCTTTTGATTGGGTCCTTTTGACTGAACCCTTTTGAATGGGTCCTTTTGATTGAACCCTTTTGAATGGGTCCTTTTGACTGAACCCTTTTGATTGGGTCCTTTTGACTGAACAGTTTTTAATGGGTCCTTTTGATTGAACCCTTTTGAATGGGTCCTTTTGACTGAACCCTTTTGATTGGGTCCTTTTGACTGAACCCTTTTGAATGGGTCCTTTTGATTGAACCCTTTTGAATGGGTCCTTTTGACTGAACCCTTTTGATTGGGTCCTTTTGATTGAACCCTTTTGAATGGGTCCTTTTGACTGAACCCTTTTGATTGGGTCCTTTTGACTGAACCCTTTTTATTGGGTCCTTTTGACTGAACCCTTTTGAATGGGTCCTTTTGACTGAACCCTTTTGATTGGGTCTTTTTGACTGAACCCTTTTGATTGGGTCCTTTTGACTGAACCCTTTTGAATGGGTCCTTTTGATTGAACCCTTTTGAATGGGTCCTTTTGACTGAACCCTTTTGATTGGGTCCTTTTGATTGAACCCTTTTGAATGGGTCCTTTTGACTGAACCCTTTTGATTGGGTCCTTTTTACTGAACCCTTTTTATTGGGTCCTTTTGACTGAACCCTTTTGAATGGGTCCTTTTGACTGAACCCTTTTGATTGGGTCCTTTTGACTGAACCCTTTTGAATGGGTCCTTTTGATTGAACCCTTTTGAATGGGTCCTTTTGATTGAACCCTTTTGAATGGGTCCTTTTGACTGAACCCTTTTGAATGGGTGCTTTTGACTGAACCCTTTTGATGGGGTCCTTTTGATTGAACCCTTTTGAATGGGTCCTTTTGACTGAACCCTTTTGATTGGGTCCTTTTGACTGAACTCTTTTGATTGGGTCCTTTTGATTGAACCCTTTTGAATGGGTCCTTTTGACTGAACCCTTTTGATTGGGTCCTTTTGACTGAACCCTTTTGATTGGGTCCTTTTGACTGAACCCTTTTGAATGGGTCCTTTTGACTGAACCCTTTTGATTGGGTCCTTTTGACTGAACCCTTTTGTTTGGGTCCTTTTGACTGAACCCTTTTGATTGGGTCCTTTTGACTGAACCCTTTTGAATGGGTGTTTTTGACTGAACCCTTTTGATTGGGTCCTTTTGACTGAACCCTTTTGAATGGGTCCTTTTGACTGAACCCTTTTGATTGGGTCTTTTTGACTGAACCCTTTTGAATTGGTCCTTTTGACTGAACCCTTTTGATTGGGTCCTTTTGACTGAACCCTTTTGAATGGGTCCTTTGACTGAACCCTTTTGAATGGGTCTTTTTGACTGAACCCTTTTGAATGGGTCCTTTTGACTGAACCCTTTTGATTGGGTCCTTTTGACTGAACCCTTTTGAATGGGTCTTTTTGACTGAACCCTTTTGAATGGGTCCTTTTGACTGAACCCTTTTGATTGGGTCCTTTTGACTGAACCCTTTTGAATGGGTCATTTTGACTGAACCCTTTTGATTGGGTCCTTTTGACTGAACCCTTTTGATTGGGTCCTTTTGACTGAACCCTTTTGAATGGGTCCTTTTGACTGAACCCTTTTTATTGGGTCCTTTTGACTGAACCCTTTTGAATGGGTCCTTTTGACTGAACCCTTTTGATTGGGTCCTTTTGACTGAACCCTTTTGATTGGGTCCTTTTGACTGAACCATTTTGAATGGGTCCTTTTGACTGAACCCTTTTGATTGGGTCCTTTTGACTGAACCATTTTGAATGGGTCCTTTTGACTGAACCCTTTTGATTGGGTCCTTTTACAAGTTTTCTCGGTAGAAATTTTCGACCCAGTCCACCACTGCTTTTCACATTTTTTATCTTTAGATAATATTGTGTATGGACGTCCTTATTTTTTAAAAATGTATCGTCATGTTTATACACACCAAAAAATAAATCATAATACTTTTTAAAATATTCAGTGCCGCTGAATTGTAGTAAGCTTTTCCACTTAAGATTATTAAATATATATTTTTTTTTAGAAATATCACCTAATCGGTACAAATTAATACAGAATAGAATAATTTAAGAAGTTTTAAATCTTATAAAGATCTAAAACTTTATAAATTATTCTAATTGAAATTTAGAAAAAAAAGAAAATTCATGTAAAAACTCAATATTCATCGAAAAAATTTTTCTTAAGACAATAGTGTCCATAATATATATTATTTATAAAAGCGATTAAAGCTTCTCTAATTAAATGCCTTAATTTTATTGCATTTTTTATTTTACGATTCAGAGCAGAATTTCGGTAATTTGGGGTCTGTTATGCAAAAACAAAAAAAAATGAGTGATTTAAATTATCAAAAGATTTCTGCGTATAACTAACAGAAACATTGGGTGGTATAAAAATTAATTTCTCGAAATTTCATAAAATTAGATAAGTGGCGGGGGGCTGTGTTAATAGACGTAAAAACATATTTTTATAAAAAATTTCTAAAAAAAAGAAAGAAACATTTCTTAAATAATTTAATTCATTTGTGAATAAGTCCTGAAAGTTTCATTAAAATCTGACAATTATTTCACTTTTGTCAGAATTTCAAAATTAATGTTTTTAAACACAAAAAAGACGATAAAATTTCCTAATCTTTGGCCCCACCTCCGATGCAAAAAAAAAATTTTTAACCAAAATTTCGAACGTTCTTAAAAGGATAAAAAAATATAATTTAATAATAATAATAAAACTTTGGTCTTTCGTCTTAATAATAATACGGTAAAGATTTTGACGATAAAACTTTGCTTTAAATTAAGCTTGAAGCATTTTTTCATCATAGTATGCTCATTTTTTAGCGAATCAGTGGACGTACGTATTTTAAAGTGACAAACAGGCCCCTTAGAAATTAATATATAGCATTATATATTATAATTAATATAATAAATATTGGTGTCACTTTTCGGGCATGGGTAAAGGTGTTTCTTATTCAATTCGATCATAAAAATGACAAGATGGCGACGAAGAATCTTGGCTAAATATTTATGTTTTCATATTTAATTCCATAATCGAGAGATGAAAATATTTACGGATACTCGAGCCTGTTATTATCTTAGAGTCAGATTATGTATTTTCCATCAGATTGTTTTTATAACATTTGCCAAAGGTTTCAGATGTAGAATCACAGGGTTTTGGCTTTGCGTGTGGCGCTAAATTTTCCAGAAGTGTTCATAGTATCTATTAAGTAGGCGTAAACTTGTAAGTATCATGCCGACTGGACCACCGACAAGTTCGTGAATTCACAAACGACCGCCACCCCACCCCCTCGAGGTCAAAGCAAAGATCTAATGAAGCTTTCCAAATAGGCCAACACAGGTTCGAATCCTGCCGAAGAGCGCATATTTTTCTCTAATAAGATTTCTCGAATATTCAGGTTGGAAGACAAAATAAAGAAATAAATTTACTGTTTTATTAATAAACGGGGCGTCTACTTAAATGTGAGTATCCACTAAAAATAAGGTTTAATAATAGCTATTTCAACCACAAGATTTTACTTGTAGTCCTTGTCAACTAGAGGTGTTTGGGTTGAAATAGCTATTCAGAATGAAGTGATTTAGGATTTCCATCCATGCAATTTATATGTTCTGTTATAATAAATACATTGAGCTCTTTTTGTGGATCAGTTTTAATAATTTATATTATTAGGATTCACTTGGATTATATACCAACACATTATTGCATTGGAGCGGGTAGAATGGAGATCGACGTGTTTTAGTGGACTCAGCAGTTTTCAATCAACTTGTCTGGATCATCTTCAAGAAGCGAGAGCAAGATCTAAAAGGTCAGCCAATCTAACAGTGATCTCATCCTATAATCCTTATTCTTGCTCCATATGCGGCCTCCTTTGTAAATCACTAGCGGGTCTTAAGTGACACTTAAGATTATCGCACAAAATTTCATAACTGAATCAAGTTGTCACATTCTCATACATCGAAACCGACGGGAGAGTCCATTATATATATATATATATGTGTGTGTGTGTGTGTGTGTGTGTGTGTGTGTGTGTGTGTGTGTGTGTGAACTGTAGTGTAATATATTCATATATATATATATATATATATATATATTACACTACAGTTCAAAAATTTGAAGTCACCCTCAGAATTAGCATGGGATGAACTTATACTTTGGAAAAAACTTTTGCAAGGATTGACAAAAATTTGTTCAGAAATAATGAAGGCTGAAGGAGGGTATTTTGCCGAGAACAAAATTTAATCAAGAAAAGGCTTCGTTCTCTTTGTCATAATAAACCATAATTAACCATGTATAGTAATTTGCTCTTGTTTAAAATAAGAAAGTTTAAAACTTTTGATATGCAGTATATATATATATAAATATATATATGTATATATGAATAAAAAGAAAAAACAGTAAGATATATAATCCAGTGTTCTTATAGATATTTTTTATTTTTACACAATAGTGCTCAATGTAAATTTACAGAGCATTAATATTATAAATTAACTGATTTAAAATATGTTTTTTTTCGCTACACAGTAATAACCATGTTTCAAAAATGGAAGCTAAAAGCTTCGAATTTAATTTTGTTATTAAATTAAAAACATTAGTTCCATTTCCTCGAATGTCTTTAATTTAATAACAAAATTAAATTCGAAGCTTTTAGCTTCCATTTTTGAAACATGGTTATTACTGTGTAGCGAAAAAAACATATTTTAAATCAGTTCATTTATAATATAAATACATATATATATGTGTGTGTGTGAGTGTATATGTGCACACTTTTGAAAACTATATATATATATATATATACATATAGACTTGTGAAAAGTATAATATATATGTATATATATATACATTTGAAATGTGTGTATATATACATATACTTTTGAAAAGTATATATATATATTTCAAAAGTATATATATATTTATATAAATATATTTCAAAAGTATTTATATATATATTTCAAAAGTATATATATATATATATATATATTTCAAAAGTATATATACATATATATATTTCAAAATATATATATAATTCAAAAGTATATATGTATATATATATTTCAAAAATATATATATATATCAAAAGTATATATATACGTATATATTTCAAAAGTATATATATATATTTCAAAAGTATATATATATATTTTTCAAAAGTATATATATATATATTAAAAGTATATATATATATATTTCAAAAGTGTATATATATATATATATGAAAAGTATATATATATATATATTTAAAAAATGTATATATATATATATGAAAAGTATATATATTTCAAAAGTGTATATATATATATATATATATTTATATATATATATTTCAAATGTGTATATCTATATATATATCAAAAGTATATATATTTCAAAAGTGTATATATATATATATTTCAAAAGTATATATATATATCAAAAGTATATATATATATATATATATATTTCAAATGTGTGTATATATATATATTTCAAAAGTATATATATATATTCAAAAGTGTATATATATATTTCAAAAGTATATATATATATTTCAAAAGTGTATATATATATATATATATCTCAAAAGTATATATATATATAGTGCGCGTGTGTGTGTGTGTGTGTGTGTGTGTGTGTGTAAAATTTCAGATATAACTAAAATGAATAAAGACAAAAGGAAAAACTTAGCCGAAATGTCTCGTCCTCTGATAGACATTATCAATAGAAATGCGAAAATCACAGCCAACGATGCAGAACAAGACAATTTAAAACTTCCCAGAATAATTGGCGACTACAAACCAGGATACATGTATGGAACAACAGAAGTACATAAACCTAACTTCCCTCTCCGTCCTATCATATCCCAAATCCAAACTTCGGTTTATCAATTAACCAAAATAATTAGCCAACTCATTGCACCATACATATCTAATAAATACAGCATTAAAACAATTCACGAACTAATCCAAATCTTAGAAACTCAAAAACGTAATAATGAAACCATAGCCTCACTGGATGTTGAATGTTTTTTCACCAATGTCCCAGTTAGAGAAACGGTTGATATAATTATAAAGAATATTTGCAATTCATCTCTTCCTCCATTAAAAATTAAACCTAACATATTACAGGAAACTACTTTTGACTTGTACCACTGAGGTTCTATTCTATGACCATCAGAATAATATCTACGTACAACGTGATGGCGTTTCCATGGGTTCACTTTTGGGACCAACGTTTGCTAACTTCTACATGGCTGACATTGAAAATCAAATGTTTAATACCACTAAAAATCCCTCTGTCTATGTAGATTCTCATCTTAGTTAAAAACATAGACGAAATACAGTAACTACAAAAAAAAACTTCCCAAAAAACAAGACAAACTCCATTGTTAAGTTCACATACGAAAATAACAATAAAATTCATTAATATATTAACATACACCAATAATAGCACATTTACTACTTCCCCATATAAAAAAACTACCTAGCATAAATACGTACACTCTAAACAATAAAAATGAATGTCCTGACTAAACATTAAACAAAACTTCATTAATAATGACTTTCCTAATGACATTGTTGACGAACAAATTAGATGAGCCTTTAGAAATACTAAGATAAGCCAAAAAGAACATAATACTTCCTCAAATAACCATAAACACAGGATTCTAACTACAAACAACATATATATATATATATATATATATATATATATATATATATATATATATATATATATATATATATATTGTGTATATATAGGCAGCAATTTTTCATTGATGCATGTTTCATATTGTCTGATAAGCTTCATAACATTATCATTGAAAGACGAAAGGAAATCACCATATTGATACATGTTTTAATCCTATCTAAGCTTTCGGCTTACATAAGCCATTAACAAAAATGACAATTACATTTCAATATATCAAACAATACACGGACGAAACAATAATGTTAGTCTGTTTTTGTTGCATGAAAATTTTCAAAGCAACGACAAACTCGTGTATACGAGACGCGGAAGCGAAAATCGCACCGCAGCTCGTGACGTCACACATATATATAATGAAATGGTCTTAGCCGGACAATTATTTTAATATATTTATTATCTATACGTTATTTTTATAAACACAAATACTTAAGTAAATGCTCTGTTTATAATAAACAGTATTAACATTATACCGGTCTGAACGTCCGAGAGATTTTCATAGAAAATATGTGTCCTCCGATAGGAATCGAACCTGTATCCTACACGGAGCCGTCATCTAGCCTGATGTGCTATATCAATTTAGCTACAGATGAAGCGTCTCGTAACTAAGGTCGAACTACTACTTTTAAACTACAAATTTCCCACGATTTCTCTCGAAAATTAAATAAAAGCAGTAATTCGCAACATTCGTCGGTTTAAACACGTATCAGTGGTGTTTCTTTATTTGTGATGAAAAAATCCTGCCTTTGCATCCATATAGGATAGCAGGCATTAGATAGAAAGTAAAAAGATGACACAAAATGTAACTAAAAATGATTTTTGTTTTGTTTTTTTTGGGTGGCAGGTGATGGAAATTACAAGAAAAAGAAACAAAATTGGGAGTCGTAGGAGGATAAATAAAAAGACGAGATGGAGTTAGATGAAGACAGAATAGTGTTATTACCCCACTTTCACCTCAAAGAACTTCTGCCAATATGTCGATTGTCTTGTCAAAAGCGCTATATAAGAAAACGGCGCCAAGCTTCGTCCTCTTTTTTCCCTTTTAGACAGGAGATGCCTTGAAAAGAAAGAACGTGTCTTATTTCGCCCCTGGGGTGGGGGGGCCTTTTATCGCTAGCACCCCTATTATTTAATTGAACACAACAGCATACAACATACAGATGGCCTAAATTTGCTTCACTACAGACACAGGCACATCTAATAATTTTCCCGAACAAAAATGAATTCTTCTCAAAATGTCTTTCCCATGACCTTTGCACAGACATACGAAAAAGAGCATATATATATATATATAGTTGTCAAATTTTTCGAATCATCCTATACTTGTTTTTTGATTGGCCACTCTAGCTTACGTAACAGCGTTTACTCTTAGCTAAGGATCGTTGATTAATTTGAAACTTTTAAAACCATTTATTCTATATTCTATATCATCACTTGACAAGACACAAGAAGTGTTGAAACAAAATGGCTACTTTTGTCGTGATTTTATAACATATTTATGTTGTAATATTCAAATAAATAATTATATATATATATATATATATAATGCTCAAACACTAATATTCCATGGTTATAATTTATTACACTGGAATCCTAATCACGATCCAATTCATCAAACCTACAAATTCAAAAAGGAATCGGAAAATATAACTCTTTTTGAATTTGTCGGTCTGATGAATTGGATCGTGATTAGGATTCCAGTGTAATAAATTATAACCATGGAATATTAGTGTTTGACCCTTTTATATTCTTACTCTGTCCTGGACATTGAGTTCTACCTGGATTCTATCCTCTTGTGAATTTATGTATATAAACACACACACACACACACACACACACACACACACACAGATACATACATATATATATATATATATTTGAAGAAATATACTCTTAAAGTGTGCTATATTTATGGGATAAAGTGCTCAATATCAGAAATAGAGCGTGTGTAAATATAAAAGTGAACATTGAAGTCAACACTTAGAGGCGACAGGCTGTTTCATGCTAGACGGAATCATCAGGCCTGACGATTGTATCTAGCATGAAACGGCCTGTCGCCTCTAAGTGTTGACTTCAATGTTCACTGTCGTCGGCTTATCTCGTATCCACGAATTGAATTTCTTCTTCGCTGATCGCTTCCTTTACGATGATGGCATTGATGACTAAATTCGTCGTCAACGTTCAAATTCCGGACTAGAAGCTTTCAGTTTCACCAAAACCTGCTCCCGTCATCCATTCCCTATCACCGTTTGGCTTTTCAAGATTTGGTTAGAGGTGAAACAAAATCAGAGTAGAAGAGAGTGCCAATGGCATGTTTTAAGCTGGACCCAAACTTGCCAGGAAGTGACCCACACACTTAATTTCATGACCTTCCTCTGCGGTACAAATAGAATAAGACATGCAGAATCCAGTTATGAAACTGCAACGGACTGCCGCTGACTTTTAATTTCAAGCGGCGCCTTCTGTAGTATGTCCGTCATGCGTAGCCCTCTTGATCAGCTGGTTCAACCGTTGAGATCTTTGTAATCATCATCCGCTTGTTCCAACCTTGCGGTCTTTGTGGTTGCTTGTTCTTTGTCTGTGTCTTCGTCATCGACCTTTCCGCCAACGGTGGCCCTTCCAGGAGTTTCGAACACCCGACGATATTTTCTGCAAGACTGCCTCCCACTATTTCTCTTGCCATCGATATGTCTTGTGAGGATCAAGTTTTCCAAGCCCTCCTTCTTCATTATGTGTTCAAATAATTTCAGCCGTCCTTTCCTTATTCTGAGAAGTGTTCTTTCTGTTGCTATTTTCTTTAAGACTTCCTTGTTGCTTACTCGTTCCGTCCGGGAAAATCTCAGTATCCTTCTGTAGAACCAGATTTCTGCTGCCACTAGTTTTCTCATGGGGTCATTGTCCAATATTCACTGTCATATAAGAGGCTGGATATCACATAGCAACCCAGGACTATTTTATTTGTTTCTAACGATTTTTTCTGTTTCTCATCACCTTGCTTAGCTTTTGGAATGCCTCTTTCGATAGTCCAATACGTACTTCGGATTTCGGTGTCACATTTCCATGACCCAGGCCATGAAAATATTATATTTTATATCGGGACTAATATTATTAGATTTTTACTTACGAGCCATATTTTTTGTGACATCAATGGTTATACTATTATTAATATTAATGATCATATTGATATCTTTTAATATTGATTATATATATATATATATATATATATATATATAGTTGTATATTTAGGCAGCAATCCTTCGTTTATGCATGTTTCATTAAAAACGACAGACAAGGTACTACTGTTAAGCATTTCATTTAATTTTTCTTGTGTTCGAACAAGAGCTTTCTTTTCTGGACAAAGGGTGTGTAAAAACTGTCCAAATGTTTTATAGTTCCGAGCGCTTTCGGCTATACCTTTAGCCATTATCAAGGATGATTCGATTTTGCGGTTTAATTGAGTGTGTGCATTATGTGTATGCTTTAGTGTGTCGTAGACATGTTTCAGAATACGGTTAGCACATTGTGGCCGTGTTCGTAGTTAATATTGTTAAGAGTTGGCTTTTTCTTTTTTATTATTAAAGCTTCCATTATTTTTAATCTTATTTTACAGGTGGATGCAGTTAATATATTTGTTTTCTACTAGTATGTTTCTAATGGAGTCTGGTAAGTTTGTGTGTGTGTTTAAATGGGTTCTAATGGAGCTGTGATCAGATAGGTGTAACGTAAGGCGTCTGGATAAGCATATAGTTGTGTAACCGATGTAATTATTCATGAGTCCGGTTTGATCAGGAACACCGTTCCTTAAGGGGCATTTGAACTCATAGATAATGTTCGTTCTTTGTAATTTTGACTTAGTTGGTGTGTTGTTATTTTTGAGGATAAGGTTAGCTGTCTTAAATTTTTTATAATAGATAATTAATTTCATTTTTTTATTCGGGTTAATTGGGGTGGTGTATTTCTTTATAATATGTCTTGGTGAAGATTCGTCTCGTTTGTAGTTAATGTGCATTTGGTTTTTGTATTAAATGTGTATGTAATTTTTGACTGTGTGTTCATTATCGTTATTACTTACTATGGTTGGGAGAAATAGTCTAATTTGGTGGTCTATAAGGTGGTTAGGGAAGCCGTTGTTGATTCGTGTCTGTTTAACATTATTAAGTTCTTTGAGGAAGAGTAGTCGAGTGGATGAATTCTGGTGTGCTCTTTTTCGAAAGTTTTTATTACTACTATTTTGTACCTAAGTGGACATTCGCTCTTAAAGTTAAGGTGGCACGAGTTTTTGTTGGTGGGTTTTTTTATATAATGATGTGATGAAAGTGTTATATTGCTGTATTCAAAAAATAGTTGATTACCAACCGGGATATTTATATGGAAATATAAAAACCCATAAACCTGGATACCCGCTACGACCAATTATTTCCCAGATCCCAACACCTATCTACAAGCTATCAAAATTCTTGAACAACACCATCACTCCATACCTACCTGCCTACCAATGACAGCATCACATCCACCCACGAATTCCTCCAAATTTTAAAAACTACTAAAACAATCCAAGGTATAATAGCGTCACTTGACGTCGAAAACTTATTTACAAACGTCCCCGTCGACCAAACTATTGACATTATCCTCAATTCTGTATATACTAATAATTCTCTCCCTCCGCCATCCATCAAACCATCCATACTAAAAGAATTACTACACGCATGCACAACCAAAGTTCCATTCTATGGCCATAATTGCAACATTTACACCCAAACTAATGGCGTTAGTATGGGAAATCCACTCGGTCCATGCTTTTCCAACTATTATATGTCCCACGTAGAAAATACGATATTTACACAGGTCCGTAAACCGAAAATATACGTTCGCTACGTAGATGATAGTTTTATTTTAGCAAATAACATTAAAGAAATAGATACACCTAAGACCACATTTGAGAAAAACTCCGTCTCTAACTTTACCTATGAACTTAACCAAAAAAACAAACTTCCATTCTTAGATGTTCTCGTAGAATACAGCAATATAACACTTTCATCAGATCATTATACAAAAAAACCACCAGCAAAAACTCGTGCCACCTTAACTTTAAGAGCGAATGTCCACTTAGGTACAAAATAGTAGTAATAAAAAACTTTCGAAAAAGAGCACACCAGAATTCCTCTCGACTACTCTTCCTCAAAGAACTTAATAATGTTAAACAGACACTAATCAACAACGGCTTCCCTAACCACCTTATAGACCACCAAATTAGACTATTTCTCCCAACCATAGTAAGTAATAACGATAGTGAACACAGTTAAAAATTACATACACATTTAATACACAAACCAAATGTACATTAACTACAAACGAGACGAATCTTCACCAAGACATATTATAAAGAAATACACCACCCCAATCGACCCAAATAAAAAAATCAAATTAATTATCTATTATAAAAAATTTAAGACAGCTAACCTCATCATCAAAAATAACAACACGCCTGATAAGTCAAAATTACAAAGAACGAACATTATCTATGAGTTCAAATGCCCCTTAAGGAACTGTGTTCCTGATCAAACCGGACTCATAAATAATTACATCGGTTACACAACTACATGCTTATCCAGACGTCTTACGTTACACCTATCCGATCACAGCTCCATTAGAACCCATTTAAACACACACACAAACTTACCAGACTCCATTAGAAACATACTAGTAGAAAACACAAATATATTAACTGCATCCACCTGTAAAAAAAGATTAAAAATAATGGAAGCTTTAATAATAAAAAAGAAAAAGCCAACTCTTAACAATATTAACTACGAACACGGCCACAATGTGCTAACCGTATTCTGAAACATGTCTACAACACACTAAAACATACACATAATGCACACACTCAATTAAGCTGGAAAATCGAATCATCCTTGATAATGGCTAAAGGTATAGCCGAAAGCGCTCGGAACTATAAAACATTTGGACAGTTTTTACACACTCTTTGTCCAGAAAAGAAAGCTCTTGTTAGAACACAAGAAAAATTAAACAAAAAGCTTAACCGTAGTACCTTGTCTGTGGGTTTTAATGCATATATATATGTAAATAAGTAATTCATCGAGTCTGAAAGCTCAACAGAATGCAGAAAGCACTGTCACGGAAGGCAGAAAGCACTGGACGGCCGTTTCGCCCTATATTTGGGACTCATCAGCAGTGCGCATCCACTACCGAGAATTAAAACCCTGACAGGTTGTCAAGCGAACACCCTACCAACTGTTCTACGGGCCTCGGAGACGAAGAGGTAGCAAATCAGACTCAATATAGCGCCGCTCACTCACATTATTCCGTGATGGAACCCAACTGAGATTCTCTCTAACCATAGGACTGTGTCCCCGGGAGCCACGACTACTATCACCAAGCCGCGCCAACTGGAGCTATTAGAAGCCGGATCAAGCAATGATATATAAGTAATAATTAGGAGGATTAGATAAATGTAAAATAAATGTAATTACATTTATCTAATCCTCCTAATTATTACTTATATATATATATATATATATATATATATATATATATATATATATATATATCTTTGCTCTGTATAACCGCATACGTTTACACCTCATGCATAAATTTAACGATTTATTTGCTTGCCTTTGTATGCACACCAGCACACGCCTGCTTATATTTGGCCGTCCCATTTATCCACTCTACACATATGTATGTATATATATATATATATATGTTTATTATTGTTAATCACATGGATTATTACTATTATTAAATAATAGTAATAATAATATCCTTCTCTTTCACTGTTTTAGTCTTTTCAGCTCCCACCCTTTGCAAATATCCCCAAACAATTCGCCAGTTCATGGGATATAATTCTAGTATAGAAAAAAAGTAACAGACGATAAACATACCAAGACAGTTGGCCTATTAGAATTGCAGATAAACTTTAGAAACCATTCACTGAATGAATGAATGAATAAATAAAAAGCGGAAGTAAAATGGAAGAAAGACAAATATTTGTTTTACATTTCTTTTATTTATTATATATATATATATATATATATATATATATATATATATATATATATATATATATATATATATTCAGAGAGAAACAATCCCGTTGCTGATGAGCAAGGGGAGATAACTCGTATCGATTTAACTGTCCAACTGAATTACAAAAATCGTTATCAATCTGACAGTCTGCGGCAGCAACACAGAGTTATACAGAAACACGCTTATCCAGACACACATCCAGAAGTCATTCAAGAGAAAAGGTATGAAAGAACTGAAATATAGGAAGGGCAATCGTGGTCCGAGAATTGATCGCTCATGATATTGCAATTGAGTAATGGTGTGTGTGTGTGGTGGAGGGGGGGAGATTAAATGTAGAAATCTGTTGGCTTTTAAATACATTTATAAAGATTATATTTACAAAAAAAAAAAATGAAGGGGACAAAAAAAAAAACAGCAACAAGCTTTTAAGGATTCTGAAAATAATAAATAAGTAATATAAATGATTTTTATTTATAATTTCATAGTCTTGGGGGTCCCTTTCAAGCAAATGCCGACATTCAACTCGACATCAGATATACGTGCAGAAACTTAATTCTGGTTATTTTATGTAGAAATGACACGGCATACACAAATTGATAAACAAATGAATAAAAAATTTAAAAAGAAAACACTATGAAGTGTATCAAAAGTATTTTCGTTTTTTTTTGGGGGGGGGGGTCAGTTTAAATCCTTTGCATCTTAGTGGCATTATTACCTTGTTTGGGTTGACATAATTAAAGAGCAAAAAAAAAATACTATATGGAACCCCTTCAGATCACTTGCATCTTTTAACAATAGATGCAGGTTACCAAAGTCAAATTACTGTTTTTAAACTACAAACTTCCTATGATTCCCGTCGAACACTCACATCTGTAACATGAAAAAATGACATCATATGTTATAAAATGGGCTAAGATATGAGCATTCGAGAGAAATCATGGGACATGTGTAGTTCAAAAACAATAATTTAACCTTGCCAACCAGATGCTTCCACTGTAGGTAAATGGTATAGCACATCGGGCTATATGGAGGTTCCGTGTAGGATACAGGTTCGATTCCTGTCGGAGGATACATATTTTCTATGAAGTTTCTCAGACATTCAGGCTGGTAAATGTTGTTAATACTGTTTATTATAAACAGAGCATTTATTTAAATAGTTGTATCTTTAAAAATAAGGTATAAACAACAAATATATTAAAATTAGTCCATTTCATTATATATATATATATATATATATATATATATATATATATATAAAAGTGAACATTGAAGTCAACACTCAGAGGCGACAGGCTGTTTCATGTCGGACGCAATCGTCAGGTGATTATATATATTTATATATATATATAAAGAAATATACTCTTAAGGTATGCTATATTTATGGGATAAAGTGCTCAATATCAGAGATAGAGCGTGTGTAAATATAAAAGTGAACATTGAAGTCAACACTCAGAGGCGACAGGCTGTTTCATACTAGACGGAATCATCAGGCCTGACGATTGTATCTAGCATGAAACAGCCTGTCGCCTTTAAATGTTGACTTCAATGTTCACATTTTATTTATATATATATATATATATTTTTGAATTGGACAAAGTCCGACAATTTATTTAAATACATTTATGGTATGTTTAACGTTCTTTTTAATGATACAAGTATTTAAGCACATGCTCTGTTAAATGCAAATGCCAGTAAATGTTATTTAATACTGTTTATTATAAAAAAAAAACAGAGCATTTGCTTAAATACTTGTATCTTTAAAAAGAACGTTAAACATATCATAAATGTCTTTATATATATATATATATATATATATATATATATATATATATGAAAAGATTACTTAATTTTTAAATATCAACTTTTATCCTGACATTAATGTTTCTTAGTAAAATTTCCAGTTTTTAAGTGTAATGGTTTTGAATGGTATTTCAAACTTTTCAATTTTTTATTATTTTAATATTCCTATATATTTTTAATATTATTTTAATATTGAACACTGTATATAAAAATATCTGCAGTTTCTTAAATCTTTTTACTTATATATATATGTGTGTGTGTGTGTGTGTGTGTGTGTGTGTGTGTAAATATATTTAAATATTCATGGAGACCTACCGGACACTATTCGGAACATACTTGTCGACAACACTAATATAATAGCATCATCTACATGCAAAAAAGGCTAAAAATAATGGAAGCCTTACTAATAAAAACAAACAAACCAACACTTAATAATATTAACTTTGAACATGGACATAATATCTTGACCGTGTTTTGAAACAAAAAAATGAAACATTTTATAAAACATACATATAACAAACTATTTCTAATTCCGACAGTTGAAATATAATCCTTGAAAATGGCTAAATGTATAGCCGAAAGCACTCGGATAAAAAGAACATTCGGACAGTTTTTATATAATTTATCATCTGAAAAGAAAAACATTATTAGATCGCACGAGAAATTATATGAAAAACTAAATAAAAGCACCTTGTCAGTCGTTTTTAATGAAATGTGCATATATATATATATATATATATATATATATATATATATATAAAAGTGAACATAGAAGTCAACACTTAGAGGCGACAGTCTGTTTCATGCTAGATGCAATCATCGGGCCATCATCTAGCATGAAACACTGACGCCTCTAAGTGTTGACTTCTATGTTCACTTTTATATTTACACACGCTCTATCTCTGACACTGAGCACTTTATCCCATAAATATAGCACACTTTAAGACTATATTTCTTCATATATATATATATATAGAGAGAGAGAGAGAGACAGAGAGAGAGAGATATAGTTATATTATTTTGTATGCTATGGTCATGTCAAAGTCTGTAAAATTATTAAAAAAAGAAAAGAAAAATACCCCTGATAGACAAATACTTTCTTATATTTTACCTACATGATAAAATTTTGGTCTTGATACAAGCAGCTTTTCGTTTCTGAACTCATTACACTTCATTTCATTGGATTTTTCAAAATGGCCTCAATTTCTTGTTTACTCCCACCAGACTCAACTAATAGAAAACAATAAAACATATTAGACAGATTTAGAAGAAATTTCTGTTTTTTCTTGGAACCGGTTGTGAGATTTTGAAGAATAAAGTCGATAAAGCAAAACAGAAATTACTAACGACGACTAGACAGAATGGAAACTCTCACCTTTCCTCTCCGGCCACCTTTCACAAACCTTTTAAGCTTGGCGATTATGCCAGTTGCTTTGCCATTTCTTTCATGGAGGATTGGCCTCTTATCTTTTCCACGAGTATTTGACATCAAGAGCGACGGAGAATTAACACTGACTAGTGTTCATTTTTCAGAACCCAACCTACGAGAAATTATTGCTGCTTCTTGGCAGACATCACTTTTTTGTGTGGGATGACAATGCTAAGATACCACAAGTTGCGTTAAGTGGTCTCAGTGGTCTGATGGCTAACGTGACGCGGTGTTTACACATTCCCCCACGGGAATGAGATGTGACACAAGGTCTTTTTAAAGTGGGGATCTGAGCGCATGCACCCGGGCAGGGACAAAAATTCCCCACAGCCCCCCGCAACCGTCGGTTGCGCTGGCCTCGGTGCGAGCACCGATCCCTCCCTCTTGTGCAATGGGAGGGCGCGGCCTCGGGCAGCTGTTCCCCAGGGCTGGGCACCCCTCAGTATTATTTTCTCAGTTGCCCCTCTGCCCTTTGACAGAGAAGCCCCTAAGCGCACTCTGTCCAAGGACAGAAACGCAACTGAGAGATGATAAATAATGTGCACAAATTACTTATAGTAATTTGTGCACTGTCTATTCACTTATTGCTTGAACCAAAGTGATGGCATTTTGTCATCTTTTTACTTTTGACAGCATCACGAGTGAGTACCAATGAAATGTTTTCACATTCTATGAACAAGATTTCGGCAACAATAAACGATATGATCGGTCAGAGAAGTCACACCAATGTAGATGACGTTTTGACACTCAGAAAGGACATTTTGCATGAATCAAAATTTATTATAGAATTAGCAGATGCAATATGTGTTGTGACTTAAAACTTTTTTTTTTGTTGGGCTTAAAGAATGTGCATTAAGATCTAGTTAAAAAAAAAAATAAAAAAAGAGGGGGGGAATAAGTTGAAAAAGTTAATAAAAGTCTGTGGTGGATTCTTTGATAAAAGGAAAATATAAATTTGTTTTAATCGAAATTATAATCATTTTATATTCATTTTGTTTTAAATTATAGCATAATTGCATGCAAAGATAGAAAAAATGAATTTATTTCCGTAAAGATGTGAAACTTGATACATTTTCTATTTTTAAGTTTAGAGGCAAAAAAGATCAATTTGGTCCAAAACTTTTTAGCTGATATATATTACACAGACAGTGAAAAGAAAAAGAAAATAAAATAAATCTGAAGTCAAAATATAGACGGAAGTTTACATATTCATATTAAGCATTTATATTTGTCTGTCCACTTGTATGAATGACCAAGACAATCTATTTGGGGATTTTTAAAAACCTATGACCAGATAGTGTCCAAGAAAAGCATTAGTTTATAACTTGTTTTTCAAAGAACAATAATTCCAGGGAATATGTTGAGACATCTGATAAAGCTCTATTCCGATCCGATCAGCACGAATCGCAGAAACAATTATTGAAAGTAAGAGGGTATTTTTTGGGGGGTGGGGGTCTGAAAATTCAATTTTTTTTTAAAATTCTTTTAAGCATGTGCCACAAACACTTCAACTTCAGTCAAGGGTTTTGGAGTTTTTTTAATTCCATGTTCTGATATATCAAAAACAAAGAATCCAAATTATTTTAAGATATTCTCAAAATATGAGGAGAATTCTTCTTTTTTTTTTTCCCATGAATAACATTTTCATAGCCACGCATTACGAAAATATTGAAAGTAAAAATCCTCTTGAATCATAAAAATATGTCTTCCCTCGGATAAATGGTATTATTACAAGAAAGCATGACACATCGAGACAGATAATTGACATTTTCAAAATGTCACAGGGCCTATAATTGGAAAATTATAAAAAGGCGTTTTTATACGATGACAGAAGGAGTGTGAAGAGAAGTGGGTGATGTGGAGAGAAGTGGGGGTGATGTAAAGCGAGTTGTCCGAGGTATTGAAGAACAGGGAGATTTCTTCTTTTTTGAAAGTTTTTACTAATGGATAGGATACAAAAAGAAATTTCATTATTAGAAAACACAAAAATATTAACATTTTTGATTCATCTGTGTAAGGGTTTCATTTTTTTTTTAATCAAACTTTTATGTTAAGCCTTGCACAAACTGATCTCTCTCTCTAGAGTCACACACACACACACACACGTTTGTGTATGTATGTATGCATATAAGGTGTCATAAAAGTCACATTACCAAATAATGTTTCAGTATATTAATAGGAAATTTGGGGTTATCAAATTATGGAAGACGATGCCATGCAAATTTCCTATAGTTGCCATTTCACAAATGTATGTTTTCTTCCAATTGTTGCGTAACTTTTGGGACATCCTGTGTGTGTGTGTGCGTGTGCGTGTGTATATTTTATCACTTTAAATGTTTTTAGTGGATACTCGTATTTTGAGTAGATTCTCAGTTTAATTACCAAACAGGATATTTATTTATTTTTGCCTACCGGGTTGAATGTTCAAGAAAAAGAAAAATTTGCGCTGTCCCGGGCGTATTTGAACAGGAGTCCCCCTGACCA